>JAVGWX010000006.1:66885780-67100780 GCA_036924085.1 Ariolimax columbianus | reverse complement strand
GCCTGTTAGCAGCTGTCCTTCACACAGCCCCTACAGAGACGCCTGTTAGCAGCTGTCCTTCACACAGCCCCTACAGAGTAGCCTGTTAGCAGCTGTCCTTCACATCCCATTCAGAGACCGCTGTTAGCAGCTGTCCTTCACACAACCCCTACAGAGTAGTATGTTAGCAGCTGTCCTTCACACAGCCCCTACAGAGTAGCATGTTAGCAGCTGTACTTCACAAAGCCCCTACAGAGTAGCCTGTTAGCTGTCCTTCCCACAGCCCCTACAGAGACGCCCGTTAGCAGCTGACCTTCACATAGCTTCTACAGAGTAGCCTGTTAGCTGTCCTTCTCACAGCCCCTACAGAGACGCCGGTTAGCAGCTGTCCTTCACACAGCCATTACAGACTAGTCCCGGAAACGTCACATTTACAAATGAATTGAGCTGACCTATTTCCACTGGATCTAGCTGCTGAAAGAACCTGCACACTGTTTAGATTACCTATCATGGAAGTCACTAAATAGACTCCTGACTAGTCTAACACAATGCAGGTTGATCATAACGATACTGAGATACATGAATGATAAGACATGCAGTTGTTAAGTAGCACAAGATTCAGCTCACTTGAGGCACTGCTAGAACTTTCTTGAAAGATTCAATATGGATAACATGATGAGAAGGAATTACAGGGCAATACACGTTACCAAACATTGGAAACAAGACGTCTGACGTGATGCTCAGGACAGGAGCAGTAAGTCAGTAAGTCACTGTTCCGACACAATTATAAAGTAATGAAATGTATTACCGGTACTAACTTACCTTCCCCCAGCCTAATAAGCCACAGAACGTAAAACTTTCAAAAATGAACGTACTAGGGGATAGCCTTCGGCTACCTGGCAGCAAATGTACACATGCGTGTTTGAATACCAGGAACCAAGTGTTTGAAATCTGCCTCTTCATTTGGTTTATTGTGGTTCATTGCTGTCTTTGTAGCTGGTGGTTTATTTGTGTCTTTGTACCTGGTGGTTTATTGGTGTCTTTGTATAGTGTGGTTTATTTGTATCTTTGTATCTGGTGGTTTATTTGTGTCTTTGTACCTGGTGGCTTATTGGTGTCTTTGTAGCTGGTGGTTTATTGGTGCCTTTGTATCTGGTGGCTTATTGGTGTCTTTTAGCTGGTGGTTTATACGTGTCTTTGTATCTGGTGGCTTATTGGTGTCTTTGTAGCTGGTGGTTTATTTTTGTCTTTGTAGCTGGTGGTTTATTTGTGTCTTTGTAACTGTTGGTTTATTGCTGTCTTTGTATATGGTGGCTTATTGGTATCTTTGTAGCTGATGGTTTATTGGTGTCTTTGTATCTGGTGGCTTATTGGTGTCTTTGTATCTGGTGGTTTATTTGTGTCTTTGTATCTGGTGGTTTATTGCTGTCTTTGTATCTGGTGGCTTATTGGTGTCTTTGTATCTGGTGGCTTATTGGTGTCTTTGTAGCTGGTGGTTTATTGGTGTCTTTGTATCTGGTGACTTATTTTTGTCTTTGTAGCTGGTGGTTTCTTTGTGTCTTTGTAGCTGGTGGTTTTTTTAATGTATTTGTATCTGGTGGTTTATGGGTGTCTTTGTATCTGGTGGTTTATTGGTGTCTTTGTATCTGGGGGTTTTATTGGTGTCTTTGTATCTGGTGGTTTTATTAGTGTATTTGTAGCTGGTGGCTTATTGATATTTGCGGAGCTGGTAGTTTATTGGTGTCTGTGGAGCTGGTGGTTTATTGGTGTCTGTGGAGTTGGGGGTTGATTGGTGTCTGTGGAGCTGGTGGTTTATTGATGTCTGTCGAGCTGGTGGTTTATTGGTGTCTGTGGAGCCGGTGGTTTATTGTTGGCTGTGGAGCTGGTGGTTTATTGGTGTCTGTGGAGTTGGAGGTTGATTTCTGTCTGTGGAGCTGGTGGTTTATTGGTGTCTGTGGAGTTGGGGGTTGATTGGTGTCTGTGGAGCTGGTGGTTTATTGGTGTCTGTGGAGTTGGTGGTTGATTGGTGTCTGTGGAGCTGGTGGTTGATTGGTGTCTGTGGAGCTGGTGGTTTATTGGTGTCTGTGGAGTTGGTGGTTGATTGGTGTCTGTGGAGCTGGTGGTTTATTGATGTATATCGAGCTGGTGGTTTATTGGTGTCTGGAGCTGGTGGTTTATTGGTGTCTGTCGAGCTGGTAGTTTATTGGTGTCTGTGGACCTGGTGGCTTATTGGTGTCTGTGGAGCTGAGGGTTTATTGGTGTTTGTAGAGCTGTTAGCGTATTGGTGTCCGTGGAGCTGGTGGTTGGTTGGTGTCTGTGGAGCTGCTAGCGTATTGGTGTCCGTGGAGCTGTTGGATTGTTGGTGTCTGTGAGGCTAGTGACTTTGATCAGGTCAGGTTGTATATTCACGGTCATATATTTGAAATTGGAATGATTATTGATAATAGTTTTGGTTCTTTGTAAGAAACTGTGTGAACGAAATGGTCGATCCTGTCACCTGCTTTGAACCGGGCATAAGCTTTCTTGTTTCCTGATCATTCTATTTTTTAAATTAATATTTACCTTGCTTTCCTTCGTTTTCTACATTCCTAAATTATTGACAATATTTGTATTCATGTAGAAAGTATAATGATTACGTTTCGTATACAGTACCCCAGGTAAACTGAGACGCTAGTCCAGTCAAGCACTTTCCAGGACGTCATGGCGAAGGTCAGGCACAATACATTGACCAAGACAACAATTTCTCTTCCATATATCTCTCCATGGAAACAGACCGTTTTCAAGTCAGCGTGCTGACGAAATGTGGATCGATGTGATCCCCGTAGTAGCGAACATAGTAGCAGATGAAGCCAAGCATAGCATAACCGCCATAAAGACCAGTCTACCTTCACCAGAATGCTCGGGATGAGAGAAAAGCTACTACAACCCGCATATTAACGTCCTTTTCAGGGCGCACAAAAGGGAAACTTGCTCATTGTAGGCATTAAATAACAACAACACCAGTAGATCGATTGATCTCTGTGACACCTGGTTAAAAACTGGCGGTTTGCAAACCAATACAAATTTGGCTCACCCCAGTGTCGAAGATATATGCGAGCCGTCGCTCAAAATTGAAAGGTCATTGAATAAATCATTATTGAGGTCATTGGTAAGCACGATTTCCCGCCCTTAAATAAAACGCGCATTTGCCAAATTGATCTTAGAAATCAAACAGCCATAACTCAACGAGACATTTCCAGGCATTGTAAAATATACATTCTTAGAAATATAGCTGAGACCACCTTATTGCTCGTACATGCCTCATAAATATCTGGAAAGAATTGGAGCACATAACCCTCACATTGGTCCGTTTAGGCGGTTAAAGAAAGAATGCATTAGGCTAGTAGCGTCATGATGTATTGAAGATGTACATACAAGGCGTGTTCAATGAAAACTGACCAAACTGCGACAAGTGAAAATACGTATGATGCGCATGATAGCGTTACTTCTGGTGTAAACAGCACATACCAACCGTCAAGTTTGCAAAGTTTCATTATCCTCCGACTCATAGTTTCCTCAGCAGACCGTTGAAAACATGGTGGGTGTGAAACGAAATCCGTTCAGGGTTGATCAGCGAGCGGTGATTCGGTTTCTAACCGAAGGATGTCGACCAGTTGACATTCATCGCAGAATTCAGGCAGTGTATGGTGACAAAAGTGTGTCGAAGACAACAGTGAAGAACTGGAGAACTATGTTTAAAGAAGGACGTGAGTCAACGATATATCTTCCGAGACCAGGTCAGGCGCATATTGTTGCGTTACCCCACGTCCATTTATAATGAACTACAACCCCAGAGCAATGTAGACCAGCAAGCCGGTAGGGTGCCATCCTTGCCGCTCTTAATATATATATATATATACATATAATAGCCTAGAGAGAACTATTTGAGAGAGAATGGTGTCTTGAAAGCATGGCAGAGGGAGACCGAGCAGAATATGGACACAAGCCATCGTGGAGGTACTGATAATGATAGCAATAGAGGCGGGATTTCTGACCAGAGATCAAGAGAGTTACATATCGGCTGTTATAAAAGCGCCGATCTGCAAATGACGTGTTATATGATGATGATTCTCTATTAAGATAAACACAGTTTGTAGTCTGGCATAGGATATATCAGTAACACTGTACTACATATATATAAATCTCAAGTACATGATGTTTTGAGGAGGCGCATTAGGGCAGTGGTTAGTGCATTAGTTTCAATCTCGAATTGAAAAGGGTTATTCTTTTCGATCGGAAACAGCTCCGACATCGACTCGGTCTAACAAAATTGGGTACCACGCTTAGTCCGGAAAGTAAAGTAGGCCAGCGGCATGCTTTCCTCTAGGGTACCACTGCCACAAGAAAATATGGGTCTAACAACGTATTTCTAAATGCAATATGACGTATATGGGATCTTTATTTTACGTTTTATTAATACGACATTTTGCGCCAGTTTTACATCTGCAAAACGAATGTGTTCAACTGTACACAAAGTTCATGGATGAATGAATTAGAAAACGCCAGCTTGCAGTACCAAAGTCTGAAACGAGAGAGCAGAATACAAACGCTTTAAGCTGTCATCAATGTAAGATGCGATTAAGATGTCGCCGATGATAGATCTCTGAAGCATGCAGCAAAATCCTCATAAGCTGTACAAAGCAGATGGAAAAACACGTTATAATTTTCATAGATGTCCTTTTGTTGTTAACTAAAGATCAAGCAAAACATAGATTGGTTCCCCGTAGACTAAATCGAACGTTTAGCCTAGTGAAACAAACAAAAGAAGGATAATCCTGGGGAAACCATAATTCTGCAACATCACACACATCAAAGAAGCAGACACACTTACACAACAATGAAGAAATTCTGCAGTAAGTTAGATTGCAACAACACATGACGAGACAAACGTATTTATCAAGTCCAAGAACAGATCAAATTGGATAAAAGACTACTCCAGCCATTTTTTTTTTTTTTTTTTTTTGCGTTCGCCTTATTTTATCTATTCCCCAAGGCGTGTGTGCGTTACACTGTGGTTTTTATTTTGCGCCTGTCGGCCCAGTGCATCTGACTTCAGCATGCATTTTATGTAAGGGTCTACTGCCTCCTGCATTTTCTAAGGGTTTGCTTCCCCGGGGTAACGGCCGGTGCTGTGATGGGGACCGAACCCAGCACCCTCTGGTTGTGAGCCGTGCCACTTAACCACTAGGCCACGCCGTCCCCCTCTCCAGCCATTTGAAAAATGTCGCTTAAAACCAACTCTGTAGGCGAGATCATGTGATCATTATCCGTTTACGCACATGACCCAACACACTGAGATGCCATTGTTATAATAATTTTAAGATTGACACTGCGGGCCTGTGGGACTGTTTCTATGACAACGGACCACCTGTTGCAGTACTGACCATCATACATCAGTGAACGGGATTGCACGTAACATCAATCAGTGGCATAACATCAAAGTGCACAGGGTCTCGAGTTTACTCATGCCTTTGTTAGAGTTACTAAAGTGTAATTAAAACGAACGAAAAAGAGGAAGAACAGAGTGACACAAATCGACTATTATATCTGGCAGAACGGTTTAAGCACAAAAGCAAGTAACGAAAGCATCGGCAAATGATAGATGAACGAATATTTGCAGTGAAATCATATTTGATACAATGGATAAGATAGTTTCCTATCAAATAATAACATCACCTCTCATTACCGATGAATCCTACAATCCCTTAATAAGGAGCAATGAATAGGCCCACTGAATGTTCTTGCGCTTCGTAAGAAAGGGGACTTCTTTTGTGCGTTCATGATCTTTGGTCGTGCAATATTTGCTGGTATGTCGCATTGATCAAATATGTGGTCATCTCAAGGTCAGAGCGGCTGCCCCACGGCTTTTGTCTCAGCTCCGCACCCTTTGGTCAGATCTGGTATCTCATTTCACCATTAGAGTGGACATTGATGTATTCATTATTAGGGCCCTCTGTATGACATAGGCCCTCATCGGTGTGTAAGATCTTCAGTCGGTATAGATGTCTTATTAGTCTGCAGTGACCAGTTCTTATGCGATAAAAGGTAGTTTGTTGTTTTCTTTTAAGTTTGTTAATTGGGTTTGGTATACTGCTTATGTTCATGTCCTCTCTCCATTTGTGATCTTTCTGTTTGGTAAAGCGAGGTATACACAACGTTAGAAACCCCATCGAGTAAAACAAATAGCTACAACAGCTACTACTGGAAACAGCACACATACTTTGGCGCAGGCTTTCTAAACGTGATCACTTGAAGTCGTTGCACAATACTCCAAATGAAATAAAAAGTGCCCAATCTCGAAATGGAATGAAGAAGTCTCTAATATTCCAAATGGAATGAAAAAGTGCCCAATACTCCAAATGGAATGACAAAGTGCCCAATACTCCAAATGGAATGAAAAGGTGCCCAATACTCCAAATGGAATGAAACAGTGCCCAATACTCCAAATAGAATGAAAAAGTGCGCAATTCTCCAAATGGAATGAACAAGAAATATTACAAGTAGAAACGAATGTTCCCCCTCTTCTTCATTCCGTAGGAAGTAGTTGAGGAATCACGTGTCACTGGCTATGAACTGTCTGCCAATTGCCAGTTATTCTGTCACTCTCTGGGTTTCTTTCTGGCTATTTCTGAATAATTCAGTTCACTTGCTCCTTCATTTTTGCTGGTGAGAGACATTGGGAGCTTAAATCGTCTTTCGTGGGCCAAGTGCCGTGCATCGATTTGTAAACAATATTTGTCCAAAACACGTCATCGTCCAGTTTGATATTTGTGTGCGGATGCGTGACATGTGCCATCATTAAGAGCATCGTCTGGCTTTAATAGTTTAGTTATCCATTTACAGCTGGGTAAACTAGCTGATCAATTGTACGGAAACAAGCAAGGACTATAAATGATTTACAGTTCAATAAAATAAAACAATTCCTTTTTAAAACCAATTTACATCTCGCAGTGTCGTTGACATCTCTGTTTCTCTCTCTCACTCTCCCTCTCTCTTTCTCTCATATATATATATGTGTGTGTGTGTGTGTGTGTGTGGAGGGAGGGTGGTTCGTGGTTGGGGGCGATTTGTGTGGTATATTGTGTAAATCGTGTGCAAGCTTGTTTGCAATCCAAACGTACCGGATTAGAAATTACTTCGTGTACAATTTATCTTGGCATATCGGGTATTTTTCTCGGCATAACCAGTTCTCCATGTACAGAAAGGATTGGCAAAACTACCGCACTGCAGAAACTGCCATAGTGGAACACAGAGGCCAAGAATAGCACAACCGCCCAGTGGAACCCAGTCCACCTTCATCAGTACGTTTTTAGAAAAGCTACTGCAATTCGTCACCCAATGTCCTTTTCATGGCGCACTAAAAAATGAACATACTAATTCTGGGTATTCGACAGAAACCACTCTTTTGTGCGCTCTGAAAACGGCTTAATGTGGCTGGTTACATTGGCTTTCCGCCCATTGGGAGTGTGCGGTTGTAACTGGACCTGGGTCATCCAGGTGACTGTGTAGTGCTTGGATTCATCGGATGTAGCTTACTACTGCAGACATTTTTTTGTTTTTTGCGTTCGCCTTGTTTCTCAAATCCCCAAGGCGGTATGCGTTGCACTGTGGTTTTTATTTTGCGCCTGTCGGCCCATTGCACCCGACTTTAGCATGCGTTTTTATGGAACGGTCTGCTTCCTCCTGCATTTTCTAAGGGTTTGCTTCCCCGGGGTAACGGCCGGTGCTGTGATGGTGATCGAACCCAGGACCTTCTGGTTGTAAGCCGTGTCACTTAACCACTAGCCCACGCCGTCCCCCTACTACAGAAATCACGTCGATTCCTCACCTTGCTAGCCAGACAAACAAAGAAAAACAAGAGAAAAATGGATAATCGTCGAAAACCGCACACAAGAAAGGCAGAGCATAAATAATAGTTAATGGCATATCTTTCCTGACGATATTTCAGAAGAAGAAAATATTAGCCAAGACGATAGCAAACAGAAACAAAGCGGTTCCGTGTTGTAAAAATGACTAGATTTACAGCGGCACTGTGAGGTGTCAAATGTCAAGTAACCGATCAACAGAACACGAAATTGAGCTGCCCCTCAGTAGATACGGCCATTTAACCGGCTACCAAAAATAGTCCACCCAGCCGGTCCATCTCTCGCGAGCTGATGAGACCGTAATGCCCATCTAATCTTGGCATCTTGACTCCGATTCGTCTAATCCCCCGAATCTTCACTCACTGGAATGCTTCTAAAATATCCTCGTCACCAGAAGTACTGGCACTTTTGAGGTTGGCTTATGTTCCATTTTGACCGATCGTATGTAACTAAGACGATATCCAGTGCGTCCTCCATTTTGTAGCAGGTTCATAAATTTCATCTGTCATTTCTATCGCAGAAAACTCTTTGTCTTCAAAGCTAGTCCCTCAGTGTGCGGGCCAGGGCGTACTGCTGTATATTGGTCCTGTTGACTGTCCAAGAATAGAGTGATATAAAGACATATTAAAATAACATTAAAAAAGGTGAGGTTGCGGCGGCACTGTGGATGTATATAGTGAGAGAAAATTAAATGAAACTATTGTTTAAAGTTGATTAAAATTAAATTTAATCAACATTTAAAAATGGGTATGGTCAGATACAGCACAGAGATGAAAACACAAACAAAACCTAATTTACGACTAATAGGCCTTCACCAGGACCATGATTTTGAAGCCGAGCCGACGACCTGATAAGTCGCGAAGTAAAACAGAATATTAGATATGTACACTATTTATTCCTTATATATTGACATCTCTTTTACATGTATTCACCCCTTCGTCTATGATTTATAAGTTCAGCATTGTTGTTATTTGTTGTCCCTGATGAAGGCCTATTGGTCGAAATGTAGATTTCGTTCGTGTTCTCGTCTCCGTGCAAATTTCAAATTTAATTTGAATAAACTTGAAACATTTTTTTTCATTTATTTTTTCTCATTACAAAGACATATCAATATATATATATATATATATATATATATATATACATATTAATATGTGATGTATTAAAGAAAATTAAAGGGTTGTCCAAAAGTAGTTTCACTGCCGTCGGGGAGAGAAGTTGTTAGAAACTACGTCATTCTATGCCACAGCTTGTTTGAATACCTTAACCTAACTTCATTTTACTGGTTTAGAAGGCTCTACAAAGTCTGTATACAACCAGTTTATTCTACTAGACTAATACTAAAAATACTGTGAGCATCCAATCTATTATTGAATACATTAACTGGCTCTGCCTCCACCACATCCTGCGGCAATGCTTTCCAAGAATTCCCCACTATCTGACTACAAAAATATTTCCTGATATCTAATCTAGACCTGGCTTTAAATGATGTGATGCCGTGCCCTCTTGTTCTTGTAGCCGGTTGTACTCTAAAAAACTCAGTATAGTCAGTATATCGTTAGGTTAGCCAGTTCCTTTCCTCGCTGCCTTTTACTTAATTAGTCGTGTTCTAGGAACCCATTTAGAGCTGGGTCGATCGGAGCGTACCTTACCGAGATTCACACCGCGAATTTATGCAATGAATAGCTATTGCTCAAACACTACGATAATGTGCTGTGAGTTTCTTAGTTGACCTGCACTTCTATGGTGGCAGAAGCACCTGTGCAGGTCCCAGCTCTGGTATAAGCTGGGTGTAGCTGGGAGGAGGATTTCCTGTCTAGCTGGCTAGGCTTGAGCAGCTTATTACTCCGCTTCGTTGGGACAAGTGCAGCGGAGGGTGGTTAACCGATGTGCGAGTCCATCTTAATTGACTCAAACACTACAGCAAAGTAGACCCGCAGCCTGTTAGGCGCCATTTATGCTGCTCTAAACAAACCACTTAACCATGGTTGGTATTTGGCCATGTCACACAGTTGGTCGCCTCTTACGACATGCCCTCTGTGTGGCAGTGGTGCTATTCTTATCCTTGTCATACACAACGACGCCGGCGGACTATTGTGACGTCACGATTTTAAATTGTTACAATTTGTTGTTTATACTAGTTTACATGGTACAATTGTTCTACTTAAAGATACATTTATCCGGGGCTGATCAACTTAAAACAAAATCCCAAGTAATCAGTGAGCAAATAAAAACAATTCCCGATGAAAGCTAACAAAATCGTGGCAACATTTAGGATACAGCACGCGAAATATCAAGCCTTTAAACTCAACACTATCAGCAAAGAACCAATCATGCTGGATGGAGGGCAGTTGGAAGAAACGGATACCTTTACCTATTTGAGCAGCACAATAGACGAATCATGGGGTTCAAATGTAAATGTTGCCAAAAACGATGCCTATTACCAGTTGAACCGAAGAGAGCAGGTCGTTGTCTTCAGACTTCGCACTGGCCACAATAGACTGAGGTACCACCTATTCAACAAATTGAAGATAGGGTGTACCGACGAATGCCCGTGCGGTACTGGTAAAATGACCACTGAACATCTGCTGCAGAACTGCCCGACATACGGGGATCAGAGAGAGCAGATGTGGCCATCACCAGTGGAACTGCAAGACACGCTCTATGGCAGTGGCGAGAGTCTCAGGATGACCGCCGCTTTTTTCGAAAAAATAATGGTTACTGTCTGACTGTGTACGCAGAAGAAGAAGAAGAAATGTAAATGTTGGGATCCAAATTGGAATGACAAGAAGGGCATTCCTTTCTCTAAACAACACATGGAGAGTTTGAGAGAAATGAAGATTTACAACAAAGTTAGAATATTCAACGCCGTTGCCAAGGTGGGGCTGCTGAATAGAGTAGAGGCATAGAGAACGACCAAGGTCATACAACAAAGACGCCAGTCTTTCGTTCACAGATGCCTAGGAAGGATAATGGGCATACAGGGGAAAGATATGGTGAGGAATGAAGGCCTGCAGGAAAGAAGCCAACTCCATCCACTGAAACGAAAAATTAAGCGAAGAAAATCGAGCTGGATTGGGCATAGACTACCGAACATAGTTCAACATAGCCAGACAGGTTCTTACATAGTCCTCAAGAGAGAGAGAGAGAGCGAGAGAGAAAGAGAGAGAGCGAGCGAGAGAGAAAGAGAGAGAGAGAGAGTGATAGAGAGAGAGAGAGAGAGTGAGAGAGAGTGATAGAGAGAGAGAGAGAGGAGAGAGATCATACACAAATACATAAAGAACAGAATGTGAGAAGGAACCACGAATAAATGATTATTACCGGAGAGGGGCAGAAATAGCAGCCCAGGACGGTGCATGCTGACCGGATATTGTGAACGACCTATGCACCGAGATAAGCAATGGGGATTGAACGATTGATTGATTGATTGATTGATTGACGGTATCATTTTGACACGAATTATTGATTTGTGTGTCAAACATGTTTCCTTTTTATTTAGGACAGATATGGCGCCAAGTGAGACATTACATTGGTGAACGATATACACTTTTGATGCTGATAGCTGTTATTGGTTATGTTGTTGTTGTTGGTATTGTTGTTGCTGTTATTGTTGCTTTTGTTACACTTGCTCTCCTACCATAAGAACTTACAGTGAAATTAGAATCTCTAATAAACAAAGTTACTCTATATCAAAAGTTGTTAACACTCTACGAATGTCCTGTTACTGATGTGCGTTAATTGGTCAATACATATGTCGTCATGTGTGCTAGCTTCAAGCAATTCTCTGTCTTACGTCGGCTCTATTTTCTATCCCACTTGGTCTTCCAAGAAAATACTGGAATGTTTTGCTTACTGGAAAATAACCAATCATCAATAGGTAACTTCTAAGTTCCCCGTGAGCACAACTACACGCACTGTGATCTGCCCTGAGCCATCTGATGTCTGTCTTGTCAGTTTAGTTTTAGTGTTCTACTTTTGAATGACTTATCCAGATTTGATGAAGTTTTTGCATCAAAAGGTTAGAAAAGCAGGAGGTAGCCGTACCTCCTTAGTTGCCTCTTACGACATGCTTGGAAGGATATACTATTACTATTTTCTGTTGCCTTTTCGTGCCCCAGTAGCCCTCCGGAGCACTTGATTATAACACAAACAAATACAAATATACTCTGTTTGGCAACAAACTCTCAAGTGATCTCCAAATATAGACGACATCAAACATGTTTGCGCAACAACTACCAGCCTCAAGCAAGAACTACTCAGGCGTTCTGTATCAGCGACTAATGCTTTCAAGAGTCATTGCTTTCTTTTTAATGGTTTTTGCCTGGGATGAATTCAGCCTTTGGCAAATTGGTATTTGTGCAAGAATGAAACTGGTGTTTTTGACTTTCCGAGCATGATGTAAAAGGGTATTAGCCATTTTGTTGAATGGAGATAGCGACCTGATCGTGCGAAATATATTCCTACAAAAACCAACGCTAAAAGTGGGAATGCAAATTCCTTTGATACAGGCTTCCTGAAAGGTGAGGAAGTGAGCAGCTACACTGGTCAAAAACGAAAATGCACATATTGAGATATCTCATCACATACACATTAAATGTATTCATGAATGCCATCGTCAAGAATACGAATTTCAAGATAGATAAATTTAAGATTTAGTGAAAGCAGACGAAATCTAATGAGAAGGCTATTTTTATATAAAACAACTGGTGTGTTTGCTGTTGTCATGTGGCACAACTGGAGTGTTTGCTGTTGTCGTGCAGTACAACGAGTTTTTGCTGTTTTCATGTGTTATAACTGAAGTGTTTGCTGATGTAACGTGGAACAACTGAAGTGTTTGCAGATGTCGTGTGGAACAACTGGAGTGGTTGCAGGTGTCATGTGGAACAACTGGAGTGTTTGCTGTTTTCATGTGGAACAACTGAAGTGTTTGCTGTTTTGACGTGGTACAGCTGAAGTGTTTGCAGATGTCATGTGGAACAACTGGAGTGTTTGCAGATGTCATGTGGAACAACTGGAGTGTTTGGTTGATGTCATTTGGCACAACTAGAGTATTTGAGATATATATATATAAATTAATTAATACACGTAGTGTGTTCAAAAGCTTTCCGACCTTAATTTTTCCCGCGAAAACACATGAAGCCTGGGTATTGCTCCTCGGCAGGGAGGTATAAGGGACCGTCAAGCGCATGCGTGAATATCTTCTTCTTCTTCTCCGTTTTCTTCTTCTCCTTCTTTTAATTCTTCTTCTTCTTCTTCTTCTTCTTTTTCTTACGCTGTCAGACGTCAACTTGAATTTGTTCGAAGAAATCAGCGGTCATCCTGAGACTGTCGACACTGCCATAGAGTTAGTATTGGCACTGGTGATGGCCACATGTGCTTTCTCTGGTCCTCGTATGTCGGGCAATGTTGCAGCAGAAGTTCATTGGTCATTTTCCCTGTACCACAGGTGCATTCGTCAGTACCTCCTATCTTCAGTTTATTGAATAGATGGTACCTCAGTCTATTGTGGCATGTGCGGAGTCTTCTTCTTCTTCTTCTTCTTCGTACGCAGTCAGACAGTAACCATTATTTTTTCGAAAAAAGCGGCGGTCATCCTGAGGCTGTCGCCACTGCCATAGAGCTTGTCTTGCAGTTCCACTGGTGATGGCCACATCTGCTCTCTCTGATCCTCGTATGTCGGGCAGTTCTGCAGCAGATGTTCATTGGTCATTTTCCCTGTACCACAGGTTCATTCGTCAGTACCACCTATCTTCAGTTTATTGAATAGATGGTACCTCAGTCTATTGTGGCATGTGCGGAGTCTAAAGACTACGACATGCTCTCTTCTGTTCAACTGGTAATAGGCATCATTTTGTGTGTAGCCAGCATGCTCTCTTTCCAATTTGGCCATATATCTGGCCCTAATAAACCTTTTGGACTCTTCGTAGATCACACTAGAACCCGGTTGCGGTAACCTTCCACCTTCTTTTGTCAGTCTGTCTGCCTCCTCGTTGGCTTGAATGTTACAGTGGGATGGAACCCACTGTACCACTACTCTTTTTGGTGTGGACTACTGGCATAGTTGACAGAGTACTGCTCTTAATCGTTAAGTTCTGTATTTTTCTGGCTTTTTAGTGCTGTAACTACGGACATGGCATCTGTAAACAGGACTATCTGGCTTTCATTACTTTCGTCTGTCAGCATTGCTTCTGCTGCAGCCTTCGATGCCTCTGCCTTCGCTCTGAAATTGCTTGAGAATTGTCCAGTTGTATAATGACGATGCGTGAATATCATTTCCGATCGCAGATTGCGTCAATCGCTGGCGGAGTCAGTGTTTCAGTGTTGAATGTAGTGAGCACTTGTGTCTTCATTCGCAAAGTGCCACTCTTCCCCTCTCTCCCCTCTTACCTCACTCTGTTTCATTTGACTCTATCCTACAATCACACTCTAGTACAACTTTCACACGCGCCCTCATGGTGACGCCCTTTCATTGCACTTTGGTTGAGATAGCTTCTGAGGGCGCACAAACCTAGCATAGGTACATACAGACGCACACATGCATTCAAGCACTGGTTTATGCGTCCTGATATCGCCCAATGGACTACGGTATGGGGTGGGAAATGGCGCGCCTCCGCCAGTAGAAACTAGTGAGGCAAACATCTAAGCAGAGAAAAAAAAAAAAAAAAAGGTGCAATGTTAAGCCACGTTGACCGTTTCCTTTTACCCCCCTGGGATTCTGCATCACGAGTGCACACCACAACGTAAGTACATTACTAAAGAGCACTATCTGGAAGTTATCCAGCATCGTCGTGAAACCGTTTGACGCAAACGGCCGGAGCTGGAGACAACGACAACTTAACAGCTCAATCACGACAATTGGCCCACACATTGTTCGCATCTGATTCAGACCGTCTTTGCTAAACGCAAAATTTATCGGGTTCGCCAGACTCCCTATAGTCCAGAGACATTGGTTCCATGTCATTATTTACTGTTTCCCCAACCTGAACATTCCACTGAAAGGGACCTGATTGGAGTCACAAGAAGATATTATGCGGAACGTGAAGCCCCAGCTGTACTCCATTCCCAATGAGGCCTTCCCTAAATGCTTCCAACAATGACGGGGCCGCTGGGAGAAGTGTGTGGTGTCCCAAGGAGGGTACTCTAAAGGGGATTCGAGTTTCAAACCTCCAGGGGATTAATTGTATTTTTCCGACCCAAAGGTAGGATCCTTTTTTTAAACACCTTGTGTATTTATATTTAACAATATAAAAAGGAAGCCGTGAAGCGTAGTGGAAAGCGAGCTGGCTTCGCATCTGAGTGGTCCTTGGTTCATTCCCCAGTTGAGGCAGAAATGTTTTTTCAAACCACAATGGCTCCCGGGTCGACCCAGCCTTAAATGAGTACCGGTTCAGTCCGAGAAGTAAAAGCGACGAGGAAGAGGAGATGGCTACGGCCCTCATATAGTCGAACCTTTGAAATGTGAGATCGCTAACACCTCACACCCCTATGGCAGACATGCTATTTTATTTATATATATATATATATATATATATATATATATATATATATATTACAATGTAGTTGTCGATAGCGAACACAGATTGTGATACAAGGTTTGTGTGTAGTCATGTCTGTGCGTGTGGCTGTGCAGTAATATTCAGGATTTGCGCACTTTACCACATAGCACAGTGCAACGCAATCCCACTTAGGAAAAGACGGTCACATAAACTTGCTAAAGGTTAAAACAAATAATTCAGTATCACATGTTGCTTACTGCAGTGAAGAGTGGCTATAAATCTCTTCGGAGTGCAGTGATGTTAATTCGGTATTGAAATATAAGTAGCATGTCCCTTGCAGACTACTGCTTCGTACAACGGACAGCCTACAACATATTTGACCTGTTACAAGTTTCTTGGCAGTGAGATAGTTTGCTTTTACTTTCCGTACTCGGAGAAACCGTTGCAACAAGAAAAAACAAGCCCTTGTCTGCCAAACTAGACACAGTGAGATTCGAACCCGGTGCGTTGAAATTGTAGAACGGACGTTTCCCTACAACATCACGCTGCCACACCTATTCTTGATTACGTAACACATTAAACCACATAATTTTGTCACATGACATTTCTAAGTGAAGAAAGTACTACATCATAAACTCAGTCAAATTCTCAAAAAGTCATGATAATAACGAAACGAAAGTCCATGTCTATCTGAATAAACATGCAAGGAGTCAGGGTTTTCGTCTAATTTATGGATAGTTAAGTTTGTGGCAAAGCCTGTATGACGGTTCTTTGCCTAATGCCTGACATTGCACTATTATACCATTAAGCCTGAAGATATTAGTAACGACTTCAAAAATACTTGCTCTAATTCCTTCAATCTACAGTCATCCTTCGCAAATGAACCTCACCTCTGGTTAATGCTTTCCATTAGAACATTATTTCATGGCTAAATACTACCCCTTCTAGAACCAAGACTAATTTCCAAGAATCAGGACGATAACTCCGTAGACGTATGGAATGTTAAATGAAAAATCTCTCAACTGAATCTGGTTTTTCTTTCAATTCCTACCAAGCAAAGAACTGACTCAAGGAAGCCCAATTGTGTGTGATACATAGAAACCATCAACGTTAATGAGAAACGTCCTTACAAGGAATATAATGTCAGATGATCAACTTAAAATAGCAACAACAAAATGAATGACATGATCTTGTCAGAGATCTGGAACTGTTGAAGTGGGATGCTGAACTGTTGGGGCCTACTTGTCAACTCCAGAATATCCTTGATACCATTGTTCTATAGATCGGCACTGGCAGATATGAATAGAATCTCTATTATTATTACTTAACTTAACGTCTTTATACTACTTTAGAAAATTATGCAGAATTTTGATAAAACCAGCTTATTTTACGTTCATTTGATCTAAGAATAACTGTGCTAAAAATGTAGGACAAAGATATGTGACAAAATAAATACTGTATTATGTGTTTTGTTAAATTATATTACATAATCAAGAATCGGTGTGGCAGCGAACAAAAAGGCATTCACCACTCTCTGACAAAAGAAATAATTTCCTAGTGTCTATCTGGGACTTTCTTTAATTAATTTAATTAATTTGTGGCTGTGCCTAGTTGTTCTTGTAGGCGGCTGTATTTTGAAAAAAATAACTTGTTATAGTCTAATTTAGGTAAAGAAACAGACGCTCCCACACGTTGTACTCATTTTATTGTGTTATCTGTGTAAGATTTCCTTAACTGAGCAGTACAAACAGGAAATGTAACAAAACAATAGGATTGTCAATTTCATGACACAAATAGTTTCAATTAAAGAACAATATTTTTCTACACATTTCTGTTTATTTTTAAGGAATCGGTTAATTAATTTTCCAACTGTGATGTCTTAAAGATAAGAAGTCATCCTCGTATGGAAATAAAACAAAATATTTTCATTCAGACAAAAGTGAATTTACCTATACACATTGCCGTTTTAGCTACTGTTAGTACATCCCTAGATTGTTTGTACTTAATGAACCCTCCCACGTCAGATAGCTCAATTGCAAATGGATGCGTCATGAGGTAGTAAATATATGTATTCGATACTGTATGAAAAATGTGTTTTCAACAATACCAAGGTATAAAAAGTATTGCAATTCACCCAGTAATGGCAAGTTGTATGTGAATATGTTAACTAGTGAAAACAGAGAATTATATCCAGATGAAATTAAATGTTAGTTGCACGTAGAAACATTGTTTCTAGATACGTTTTCTATTCCAAACAACACAACAAAATATTGTAAGATCCCAAAATTTGACCCACTTAATGCCACGCCCATTCACAGTCGATCATCGATGAAAATCAAAGACCTGTATGACGTTATTGATTATAATGATCCGGATACAGATTTGGAACAATGAACAGACACAATCAAGATGTAGATCATGGTAGTTAATTTAACAGGATAATTGACCTGGAAATGGTGTGTCACCAGATTGCATCACATTTTGTTTGTGCCTTTCGCCACAACCAAGTCAGGCTAACTGAAAATAAAAGACGGGGACTCGGCAGTAAATTTGAATTTATGTGCAGCAATAAAAAGTGCAGCAAGAAAAAGTGCAACAACAAAAAACACCTTTCATTTCCAGCCGCCAAATTAGTGCAAATAACAGTAACAACTCATATACTTATTCAATACCATAGCGCTTATAGCTTTACATGCAAATAACAGTAACAACAGATATACTCATTCAATACTAGAGCGGTTATAGCCTTACGCTTTGTCGGTCATGACCATTCAGACGTGCATACATTTTCCGGAATAATGAATCTTCCTCTACCTTTCCTGAAGAGTAATTATAAACTAATAAATGGTAGGATAGAAAGTTATGTTTGTTCCTACCAGGCGGATTGCACGAAGAAAGCAGCAGGTACAAAGGCTAATTTAAATCAGCAGAGGAGATACAGCTAATGAGTGTCGCGATAAAGATGTGCCTAAAGATAGAAACGGGGTGACCTGTGGACATGCGTCAGAAATAGGGAGTCTATGTCACAGAAAAGTTTCTTGAAGACGGGAGACTCTGAGAAAGCGTGCACATCTTGCGACTGCTGAAAAGTTGAAAACACATATTCAGAGGATTTTAAATGTGGCAACAAAATCCCTAACACTAGTGTACAACTACACATAGGGGTTAGTCTAGAGGTATGGAGACAACAGCGCCTTACCTATTGATCAGATCAATTGAAAGATATCAACTGAGGTACACATGATTTATTGATGATGGAGACTCGAACAGTTTAAAGTGAGTTGCTGATTCAAGTTATATGGCGATACGCCTGATGCATTTTAATCAGCCTGACACGAGAGCATATCCTATATAAGGGATCGGGTCCATGAGCAAGGGGCCAACGTCGAGGTCGGTGGATCAAGGGTGTATCTGAGACTCTCAGAAAGTTACACATAAGGACATCACGTGTCTCCCACCTGGCAATAACGAGGCATCTATGCATCCTGCCATTCTGCGACACCTCAGGGCAAAGGCAGTAAGACAAGCGAAGAGTAGGAAGAAGTGATGGTAGACATCACATTATCTTCAGGACGAAACCTGACCATACAACTAGATCGCAAGGTTCGAACCCACAGACCTAAGAAAGATGGGCAGCCCATTATCTCAAGACTGAAATCTCACAATACATCCATAAAATAATTGATTGTAAACATCTCACTACCCCAGGGTAACTCCTTACTATACAGCCAAACTCGCTAGATTGGAACAGACCGAGAAAGGGAAGATACCACATTATCCGCAGGACGATATCTCACAATACACCCACAGAGTAAGTGTTAAAGATATAACATTATCTCCACGGCGAAATGTCACAATAAACCAACAAAGTAAGGGATAGTAGACAGTACATTATCAACAGGGCAAAACTTCATAATACATCCCAACTCGCTAGATTGTAACCAATAATCTGAGAAAAGACGAATAGAACATTATCCCCAGAGAAAAACCCCACAATACCCCCCCCCCCCCCCCCGAGTAAGTGATAATAGAGAGATCATTATCCACAGAACAACACCTCACAATACCAGCCCCGAGTAAGTGCTAGTAGACAGAACATTATCCCCAGAACATCACCTCACGATACCAGCCCCAATTAAGTGCTAGTAGACAGAACATTATCCCCAGAACAACACCTCACAATACCAGCCCCGAGTAAGTGCTAGTAGACAGAACATTATCCCCAAAACAAAACCTCACCGCACAACCAAACTCGCTAGATTGGGACCCACAGACTAAGTAAAGAAAATGAGAATTAAAATCTCCAACAACCCGCTTCCTTGAAGATGAGATACTGACGCACCAAGAGTTAAAAAGAAAGAAGAGTAGTCCTGTAACATTAATTTACGTTGGGGATGCAGTGTTAAAGACATCGCTGTGCGACGTGTCTGCTCCTCAATGAGTTATGACCTTCTTCGCTTTTAGGGTCTTCCCTGTTAGTAACGTACTTATTTGCAGTTTGATTTAGTGCGTGCCGCTATAACAGTGTTAAGAATGATTAATGAAGCCAGGGACAGTGAGTCTCTATCATCAGTTTGAGAGAAAGTGGAAACTTACAACAGAGAGCAAGGAAAATGATAGCAAAAGTCTGGTATTTTTTTTGGTGGTGCGATTCATACACGACTGATTACCATGCCATGAATCGTTATATCTCCTTTATTTAGTTAAATGCAAGCAAGTTAGAACTGAAAACAGCCTGTCAGAAGGCAATGCTCATTAGAGACACATCCCATTTTTAGTTTGTTAATACATGGATGTCAAAATATATCGACTTCTCCTTTATCATTTTCGACGTGTGAAATGTAAAACGAATAAATACTCATAATTTTCAATGTTTGTCCGTTCGCGTTGTTTGTCCGTGCGCGTATTGTCGATCAGTGAGTCAAACCAGAAAAACGCCTGTCTTGGTACCAGAATAAACCATACATGTTATATACTGAAACACAGTGTGACTTTACATCCTAAAAGTATTTTAGTATTAAATAAAGGTTTGTATTTTAAATTTAAATTTTAAATATTTCAAAACGTATTTAAGTTTTGAGTAGAATGAAAATTTCCTCACAAGTAAGATAGCACTTTCTTCCTCAAAACCAGAACATATAACATGTGATTTTGAATCTATTGATTGTCGCCACCAGTTTTTTTTTTTTTACATCACGGACTATTTAAACTTGATCTACGTACTATCACAATACACCCTAAACATACCTGTTGTAAAAATACTAAATTATTTGTGTGACCCGGAATAGTTCAGTTGGTAGTGGGAAAGGTAATACATTCTTATGTGGCTGGTTTGAAACCGGATAGTGCTATTTTATGTTGAGCAAAAGTGTATGATACAAATGTGTCCTTTCTATGATTTTTTTTTTATTGCCATCTAAAAATGTCCATCATTATTTAAGGGTTAAATATTAATATCTTAATAATATATGGCGTTTTTCTTGCGAGATCAGATTGTTTTGATATGTTAAATCCGCATGTCAATTATCGGGATGAGTTCCATAAAATTGCCAGATCAGATAGGGCCACTTGTACCTCACCGATGAATTTCGTGGCAAAGATATTATCAACTGCACAGTTTTCGAGAAAGTGTTCAGAATAACATTAGCACATGGATCACTGTGTTAGATATCTGTAGGCGAAACACATTATTTAGTAGAGATTGCATTGACCTACTTTTATGTCAAACATAATTATGTCTATGTGTCTCAGAAGATGGTACATTAGCATTGTTCACTATGACCTACGTGGATTATATTCACGAGTTTAAACTTCCTTGAATGAGAATCTGTAGCTGGGCTGCTCTATATACCATCCATGCCACGATAGAACATCAGCTCTATCATTTCTTGTGATCAGAGAAAGGAAGCAGCTGAAGCATTTCGAAGGTTGTTTAGCGTTGCTCTTGTTTTATTCTATTGTTCTTGACTGTCAACAAACTCAAGTCAGAAAAGATCAGTATTATTTCTTGTTATTCTTATTGTTTAATACCCACAATGAGTAAGTTGACTCTTTTGTGCGCCCTGAAAAACAGGTAAAGTGATGGGTTGTGGAAGCTTTCCTCACATCTCGTGCTAATGAAGATGTACTGCAGTCCCCCAGGCGGTTGTGCTATGCTTGGCCTTATCTGGATAACGTCTACTACTATAGGGATCACGTCGATCCATATATCGTCAGCCAGACTGCTTTGAAAACAACATGCTTCCAGAGAACGCTCCATTGAAGGAAGATAGTGGTCGTGGTCAGTATATTGTGATTGACCCTGAGACGACATCCTGGTTAGTATGTTGTGTCTGGATGGCTCCCAAATTAAATAGATGGATTGCTCAAAGAACACACAATCATCGAAAGAAATACAAGTGTGTGGGTTGTTATTAAACACGTATAGAAAATGTGGCCGTACTGAGCATTAAAAGTTGTTTAAAAATACATATTTATTGCTCAGTCGGACAGAAACAAAACGAAACCTACATTACTGCCACAATGCGTTCGCCAGAAACGTAGAACAAGGGAAAACGTCTAGCAAATCATAACATAAACATAGGACAGAAAATAAAATAGAACTTGATTTGACAGGAGATACAAAACGACTTAAGATGGCAGAAGTTAACAAGAGAGTTGTCAGGAATATGTGGATCAAAGTATTTAAGCAATGAAATAGGTGGATCTGATATTAGATAATCAGTACTATTACACAACACCACGTATATTATACAATGGAAACACATCGTTAATTACATAAGTTTATGATCATACATAAATGCAGAAATATGAATATGTATAATAGATGAAACAATGTGTATATGTCATAGAAGATATCAATAAACGTGCATATATACATATTAATAGACACACTTTAGGTTATTGACCATCGCGAAGCCATGATGGTCACAACATCAGACGGTTTTGTCTTAATAATGTGATGTGTGCTGTATTTGGTTTATAGTGGGAACGCTTATGCGCTGGTCATCAATCTCACTCTTATCCCGAGTTACCTTGGATCAGTGGCAAGACCAATGATCGGGACGACTGGAGGTAACTTGGGATGAAGACACTCTGGGCTTACCTTCCGTGAGACCAGGAATCGCTTGAAACTTTTCGATCGCCCACCATTTCCTTTCATCAATGTGAGAGACGAGTGCCTTAACCTCTTGACTACAGAGACCCCCTAATACAATAAGACCCGCTAAGACACACATTAATACACATACATATACACTAATATATGAAAACACATTTATATTTAATAGTGAAGAGGAAAAGAGGAGGAGGGGCGTGGAGAGAGCAAATGTGCATGGTAGTCAACGCAACTGTCTGAATATCTTAACATATTAGCGATGAGCAGTGGGAAACTGGGCAACTAAAGATTTATGGTCGAATCTCAAGAACAAGCCAAATATGAATCGACAAGAGCAGCCGTTGCATCGTTATTTTATTGTGTAATCAAATAGAGCGAAGCGTAATCAGGACGAGGTCAGACATACTGAAAACATATTCGTTCGTTGGCCTGGAGACTGACTGTGCTGCACCAGTCTTGCCAATGAGGTGGGGATTTGCATGATAGCAGTAAGCTTACTGAGGCGTTTCGCTTTGCACTAGAGTCAGGAGGATCGCAGTCCACCTTTTCAACTACCTTTCGTGATGTAGGGGAAGCCACTGTAACCTGCTACAAAGGAAACCTCGTCAAGTGTTAACGATGTTCAGTACAAGTAACTTTGAATAATGTTGATTACATTGCAGAAAGCAATGACGATTTTAATACATATAATAATGGGGGAAGGGGGCAAAGGACGCAGCAGTAAAACAGCTGACAGCAGCCAGCGACTCATAGCTGGAAGCTTGCATCAGGATCAGTAACCAATACGTGACCTTGATCCTATTCCGTGTCCAAGTGGCGATCCTGGAAACAGACTGCACCTTGACTGTCTGGCTATGAGATCAGAGATTGAAAAGGGAAGGTAACCCGGTCCCAAAAATGCCTTGCTAAAATCGGATGTGTCGGGCCGAAAGGCGCAGCTATCGCAACCCGTAAACTACGACACAACGGCACAAACGTCATTTTCAGGACCAACGCCATAAAATAAAAAAAGATAAAGCGGTAATAACATTCGCGACCAAGTCTTCCTTGATGAAGAGAATCTTGATGGTGTGGACGAGTTCATCTACCTTGGACGCCTGCTCACCGTGTAGACCGACTTGAACCAAGAGTTGAAAAGACTTGGGGGCTCTCTCGTTTATAAAAGCCTGCAACAGCCATAACCAGAGCCTGCGATATCTTCTCTCTTCAACGCCACAGTAGTACCTGCAATGTTCTAATTAGCGGAATAATGGTCACTCACAAAGGATTTTAAGTCCAAGACAGCATTCGAGAGACGCATGGTCGGCCTCACGCTTCATAACCAGGACATGAAAGGTCTACTTAACCCTGACATTCGCCAATTTCCCCTAGTAGAAGATGCAGGTACTTATGCAGAAAAGGTCGAACTTCGTGTGCGGGTCACTTACTATGAAGATCAGACGGCTAATGAAGCACAGCGACACCAATACAGTACCCTAGAGATAACAAGCGAACACATAAATGACCACCAACACGTTTGTCCGAATCATTTCCATTACGCAACAACATGCACGATGTTACATACGGGAATCTCTCCAGTAGCACACCGGGGCTCACGATAAAGACAGCTGGAAGAAAATGTGAGACTCCCAGCGGCATAAATGCCGGAATATTGTACTCTTAATTCTTATGTATTCAGTATATATTTGGTCATCTTTCATAATCATTCCATTTCATTCATTCTCGTTACTACATTGTATCTTCACAATGTTTTGTAAATATATAATGTTGATTTGATATTTAATGAAACAAAAATTATATATTTATATATATATATATATATATATATACATATATATATATATATATATATATATATATATATATATATATATATATATATATATATATATATTTAAATCAGGAAAGAAAAATAAAAGGGTGCGGATCAATTATGAAGAAAAATAAATATACTCATTCCCAAAATGGTGCAGGGAAAACAATTGTGCATATTGTGCCTCGGAAACCCGACAGGGTAAATCAAGGAAATGAAGAAAAAATGAAAATAGCAACTGACTACCTACTAAGGACAACACAAGGATCATCAAATGGCAAGGAACAACGGGAGAAACATCACGGGAAGACCAGGTTAGGTACGAACATATACACACACGCATCCAAGCACTGGTTTATGCGTCTTAATATCGCCCAATTGACTACGGTTTGTGGTGGAATAGCGCGTCTCCGCCGGTAGAAACTAGTGAGGCAGACACGTAAAAGAAAAACAATCTAGGAAAAGTAAAAACTAAGCTTTAGTACAATGTAGCAACGGACATATGTGCTGTACAAATGTTGGAAGTACGACAAGTATTACAGATTCCGAAAGGAATTATTATCATGCATCAAATCAAGAACAACAATACACACCAACAACCCTACAGACAGTCAAACAACTACTGAAGACTGCAACAAATAGGCTTGGCTGAATAGCTGGGGGAAGAGCAATACTGGGAGAGAAATATTCATACATATAGCCATCTGGAATATGAAAGTTAACATCAACCTCATGATAAGGAAATATCAAAGTCGCATTTTCCAACTTGACACTCAACACATACAACTCAACAGACACTGTAACATACGCTAGAGTGCCGACTGTGTATTCATCGCTAGATTATTCCTCAGAGGCCAAACAAATGGAACTAATCAACAGCTCACAAGTGGAGGAAGACTAAATATATTGATCTGACATGTCAGTCAGGGTCAGGCAAAATATACTGATCAGACATGTCAGTCAGGGTCAGGCAATATATACTGATCAGACATGTCAGTCAGGGTCAGGCAAAATATACTGATCAGACATGTCAGTCAGGGTCAGGCAAAATATACTGATCAGACATGTCAGTCAGGGTCAGGCAATATATACTGATCAGACATGTCAGTCAGGGTCAGGCAATATATACTGATTAGAAATGTTAGTCAGTGTCAGGCAAAACATACTGGCCAAAACCCTCACCTCAGCTTTCAAGTAGCCCGCCCTGGAAACATGATGTTTTCATAGTCGCCTGGCTAACGAAGTAAGGAATCGACGTAATCCCCGAAGTAGTGAGTGACACGCAGATGAAGCCAAGCATAGCACAACCACCTGTAGGACCCCGGTCCAACTTCATTAGCACGCTCGGGATGTGAGGAAAGCTACTGCAACCTGTCACTTAACGTCCTTTTCAGGGCGCCAAAAAGGGTAAACTTACCCATTGTGAGCATTCGAAACAACATCAGCTCACAAACACATGCATAAACCAACTATGACATTGAAGCGTGGGAAAGAATGCTACCATCCAACATCATGATTTGAAGGTTTATCAAAACCAAAACTAATAAGTTGCAGCCATGAAACAAAAACGAGGTTTCTGTTTTTATAGTTTTTATTGCTCTGATCCATGAAACAGGCTCTGTCCAAGCAGTCCGAACATGTTGGGATCAGTACTATAATCCATGTGTTAGTGAGCTTACCGAGGATTCTTGTATTGCACCAAATCAAGAAGGATTGGGTCCGGGTTCATCTTCTCGACTACCCCTCGGGATGTAAGAAGAGCCATTACAACAGCTACCATAGAAATGACGTCAAGAGCTAACTCAGCAGGAATAGCTTCGAACAACATCAACATTATATTGACAACGATAACACATCTTGTTCTGCAAATAAACCACTTGTAATACCCTGAGTCTCTGCGACCAGGACATTATTTCAATGTTACCCCGTTATAAAATAGACGAGACAGACTGGTCCAGAACAATGCATTCGCTTACTACTTCCCGAGCGAAAGAATAGCCAATAATTTGATACGTTTGCTGAAACGTGACCAGCATTTCTGTACAGAACCTTGCATGTGTTCTGACGTCAGGATACGACCGAGTGAAATGAAGTGAATTAAGATACCAAATGAAATGATGTGATTACGTCCAGAATTCGACATTTTTTATCTACATCTACGTATCTTCGGAATCTCGGATGTCTTATTATTATCATCAGTGTACTAGCTGGAACACATACTGATTAATTCACACATGTCCATATTTGTTCATATTTTTGCATGTCTGTTGGTGGAATAGGTCAGAAAATGTATTTATTATTGCCCGTATTATTGCGAGTCTACATTTCTCTACTGTTTTGGATCATTATGGATGCCGCCAGACCACGGATTTGCCTGGAATTCACACTAGTCGACGACTTACACTTGTGTTCACGGAAACGTGGTGTTGTTTTCCGTCGGGACATGTTATTTCGTTCTTTTTTGTGATTTCTTCCATCCGTTTATCCTGGTCTGGACGCCGGCTGAATGGAACTACGCTTATACCTGTGTCGTATTTCACGGGTTAGTTCTGCCGGTTCACCTTCACGAATTTTGCGTGTGGAAATTTTAGATGCTACTATGATGAGCTGAATACAGCTGGGGAGAGATGCCAGACTCACTCACACGCTGAGTGTTGTCCATACGACCTCTTGTGGTTATCGAAAAGGCACGACACACTGCGTTAGATGCCATCCCATCTTTCTACCCTGCGGGTTACATGTTTACGGAAAGGCTTCGGTGGTAACCCTGAGGCAAAATCTGCATCCTATGCTATCTCCAGTCGTCGAGATGAATGTCTTTCCACTGGCAAAAGGTAGCTTAGGCTCTGTGAGTGAGGTTGACAAAAGGCGCAGTTCCTTCCTCACTTTAATCCAAATCACCGCGCAAGTCACCCATTTCAGCGGACACAGCAAGAGATACGACTGTCCACACGGCTGAACAAAGAGAGTGGTCTTCATCACTTGTGATGGACAACTATTATTTAGTAGTGAACAATGAGTCAACAATGCTGTATGTCTTAAACTAGAAAGTCTGCGCCAAAGATCTAAATGAGTGATAAGCAAGCTACGGTCTTTTGGGTAGGTTTTTTATTGTTTGATTAAATGTTTTACTTTATGGGTTCTACAGGTGAAGCCACGCACTTTCCTCCGCAGGCCGCATCCCTTTTGAACAATATCGGCACGTATTAGTCAGTGTGTGTATTGGTTTGTAATGGGGATATTTGACCATGGTATGGATGCGTGTTTATTTCTGTTCTACTATGACATTTTTGTAGGACAGTAGTTTTGCCAATTATTTATGTATATGGAGACGGGGTCATGCCGAGAGGAATCCCCTTCTGGATTCTTAAGTATGTGTTTTCTCTGTCCCCAATTGTGTCCACGTTGCTACCCGGATAAAGAAATGAACGTACATTGTAGAGGACAGTCGTGCACAGCACAATTAAAACATTTTCACACATATTTATTCTCAAAATCTGGATCTTGCTTCCACTGACTGGTAGCCCTAACTTTACTTTTAAAGAACCTGGTTCACGAACCAGTAGGGACACGTTTAAATTTGTAGTGCTGCAGATTGGTACTTGAGAAAGACAAGTTTCACAGATTATATTACCCAGGTACGTGAATTATTCATCTATTTTACCTGTTAGTTATGTATGAATATTGTTGTTTCTATTTCATTGTAGTGCTGCAAATTGGTAATTAAGAAAGTCAAGTTTCATAGATTGTAATGTCCATTAATAGTTTTCTTAGTTTTATTTCCACTTGTGCCGTTTAGTGCCTTGCGTTGGCCAATGTGAGCCTTTGTCGCTGCCCAATCACTCTAATGTCATATATCCACATACTTCGCGGCCGCCCCTTTGCCCCATAGCCAGATCTACCAGCATTGTAAGCCATGATGAGGGTGCATTCTCATGAGATGACTAAACCAACTTATTTTCTGCTTGGAAATGTGTTCCACACAAAACGTAGTGCCGACCATAATTCGAATGTCGTCGTTCCGCATTCTGTCACTTCTAGTAACACCGATAATTTTCCTCAAACACTTAATTTCACAAGTCGAAATTCTTCTATCGCGGACCATTGACAGAGGCCCTGTTAGGCACTGGTAGCACAGAATTGGGATAAATATACTGTTTATCGGCTGTTGGATTTTTTTGTCAAACTAATGCACGGGTGTCTAAGCAGTGGGGACAGCTGATAAGTCACCGCAGATGCTTTTTAAGACCTTGTCTCAATTTCCCTGCCGAAAAAATACTGCCCAAGTGCTTGGACAAACAATGTTCATTTAGACAAATAAACAAGCGATATGAAAATGATTATAGAACCAGTCAGAATGGCGCTCGATATAAATACAATTGTCGTATTTATTCTCCATGCTATCTTCTTTCTTCGTGTGCACGATCTACTCTCTGTGGACATAATAGCATAATTTAATATGAAAGAAAAGAGTAACACCATGCTCAGGTGAAATACACTCATCAGAATTATCACCTTACGTTGATGATGGGCTCCCTAGAAATAGGCTTTGTCATGGCAACCTGAATAACGAGAAAAAAATCGACGCTTTAGCCAAGTAGTGGTGAGCTTACTAATGAGTCTCGCACTGTACTACAGTCAAGAAGATCCTGGTCCACCTCCTCAAGTTGAGAGAAGAACCACAGTAACCTACCATGGAATAACCGTCGACAGGTGTTACATTAGCTCAGCACGGTGGTTTCTACAACGACAATAGGCATACACTTCCGATGATAACAAACAAGAACTGTCTAGTTCGGCTTGGACACACATACATCCTCACAATAACAATCACTCAGTTCGGCTTGGACACACATACATCCTCACAATAACAATCACTCAGTTCGGCTTGGACACACATACATCCTCACAATAACAATCACTCAGTTCGGCTTGGACACACATACATCCTCACAATAACAATCAGTCAGTTCGGCTTGGACACACATACATCCTCACAATAACAATCACTCAGTTCGGCTTGGACACACATACATCCTCACAATAACAATCAGTCAGTTCGGCTTGGACACACATACATCGTCACAATAACAATCACTCAGTTCGGCTTGGACACACATACATCCTCACAATAACAATCAGTCAGTTCGGCTTGGACACACATACATCCTCACAATAACAATCAGTCAGTTCGGCTTGGACACACATACATCCTCACAATAACAATCAGTCAGTTCGGCTTGGACACACATACATTCTCACAATAACAATCACTCAGCTTTTTCTTTTTCTTCTTCTTTTCTTTTTGCTTTTCTCCTGTTTGTGCATTTCAGCATCAGAGGTTTCTTGACTGGGCTCTGGGATTTGCTTCGTACATGAGAAGCTTCAGTGCTTTTATTATTTATAGTATCCATGTTTTGCGTGTCTGGACATTGGCTTTGTATCCATTGTATATGTTTTGCATTGCTTGCGGAGGCATAGTATCAGGTGTTTGTCGTGTCACGTGGCTGAACCATTTGGTTTGCTGTTTCTTGATGAAGTGTAGCACTGGTGTTGTGTTTACTTGTCTACTAATATCTTCGTTTCTGATTCTATTCGTTTTTTCTTACTCCAAGCATTCGTCGCAAGCAGTTCTTCTCTATTGTTACAACGTTTCTGTTGTATTTTTTGTTAATGTTTAATTCTGGCACTAATAACACAGTGTGGGAAGAAATATCGTGTTGTATTTGCGGATTTTGTTGTGTTTTTTGTATCCATTGTCACGTGTTTACATTGCAATATCGGAGACATCTGCCCAATGATTATACTTGCTTTATTACATCTGTGTTGGATTTAGGTGTCGCCTTTTCCATCTGCTAAGGTTATGTTACCCAGGTACGTCAATTTTTCATATTTTTTACCGGTTATCTCTATGTTGATTTCCATACTATAAAATGTGCAGAACTCGTTAAGCATGGTCATATGTTCTTGCAGCTATTTTTCTGAGGTTGCTATTAGTGCTTGATCAGTGATGTAGTTTCACTGGATTTCTTCTGTTACATATTTCGTATATATTTATATATATATTCTATTTCTTAGTTGACCTGTACCCTGTGCAAGTCTCTGGTATGATCTGGGTGTAGCCGGAAGAAGGATTTCTTGCTTAGCAGGCTAGACTCGAGCAGCTTATTACTCCGCTGCGTTGTGACAAATGCTGCAGAGTGTGGTTAACCGATATGCGAGTTCATCTTAATACTCAACCACTAGAGCAAAGTAGACCTGCATCCTGTTAGGCGCCATCTTTGCTGCTTTTAACACATGACCTAACCATGCCGGTGTTATGCCATGTCAAACAGTTAGTCTCCTCATACACCATGCTATTCTTGACCCTGTCATACACAAAGACCCAGCAGACCACTCGGGACTATATATATATATATATATATATATATATATATATATATATATATATATATATATATATATACATATATGATAACAAGTAAAGGGTATAGTATACATCCTTGCCTTACACCAGAACTAAATTTGATATTTTTTTCTGAATATACTGCGTTTGTTCTTACTTTACATAAGTTGATCAAATGGTTGTTTTATCTTCACAACGTTTAAATGTTTTTTTCCACAGTAACTTCGTTTCAATAACAACTGATCAGTTTGGCTTGGGTGCACCTAGATATACCCCCACAATAATAACAAGCCCATAGTTGCATGACCCCCATAAACAAGGGCTCATCAGTTCAGCTTGGTCACACAGACAGGCAAGACAAAATGTAAATAACCACCACATGTCCATCGCGCGGGACTGGAACCAATGAGGATACAAGCTAAAATAAACTAATGTTTGTCCCACGCGGAACTTGTCTCTTCGTGTTTATCTTGTCCCCCCCCCCCCCCCCCCCCCCCCCGTTGTGTTGTTATTCCTCTGCAGTTCCTTGATTTTGGAACACCCCATTTTGGAACACTACATACATTTTAAAACATTATGATGTGTGAAGGACAGTTCTTTTCTTAGTTGCCTCGCCTTTTCCAACAGTAAACCATATTCGCATTTACAGTTGGGTTGACTAGAGCGTGCTGATAACGTGGGTCAAGCCACCTGACTGTATAATGAGAAACGCTAACTTTGAAATTAAATTACTCGGACATTTTGGTAGTAGCCTGTGTTAAAGCCTATCAAGTGATCTACAGTGTTTATTGTACGCACCAGTCAACACAGTTAATATCATATCGGTTATGAGTTATTTCCGCTTGCACCGCTGTATTTTATATGAGATAACATAACACATACATGCGCAGATGGATCAGTCTCCAAAGGAGGTGTAAGGGTGTGTTACAGAGTAAGTAACGGACAAGAATAAAATACGATTAGTAGTAATGACGGGAACATATGCGTTCCTCTCCGCCGGATTGGTTCTGTGTTTGCTGCATTGACCCTAATTATTATTGTCTTTTCCTCATGAATCTTCAAACCAACATGTTTAGAGGCATAATCCAGTCTATCCAGTTTCTTTTGCATTTAGCTTTGGCTGTGGGACAGAAGGGCTAAATTATCCGCAAAATCCAGGTCCTCCAGCTGTTTATTCGAGGTCTACTGGATTCTATTTCTCTCATTTGTTGTTACTTTCATAATCCAGTCCACTGCCAGGATGAACAAGAAAGGCGACAGTAAGCAACCCTGCCGTACCCCTGATTTAATTTTCAATGGCTCCTTGAGTTGTCCTTTGCGTATAACTCTATATTGCATAATTTCATACGTCTGTCTAATTATGTTTGTGAGCTTTTGAGGAATTCCATAGTGCCTCAATAGTTTCCAGAGTATCTTTTTGTCCAAACTGCCGAAAGCCTTTTCATAATCAACGAAATTGATGTACAAGCTCGAATTTAATTCCAATGATTGCTCCTCAATTATCCGCAATGTAGTTATCTGGCCAATACATGATCTATTATGTCTGATGCCCGCCTGTTAATCCCTTATCTTGTTATCCACTGCCTTTTTCAACCTTTCTAGTATTACTCTATTTAACACCTTTCCCGTCACTGATAATAACATTATTTCTTTATAGTTTTTGCATTCCTGTAAATCTACCCTCTTAAGCAATTTCACCAGGTAGCCCTCTCTCTAATCGTTTGGTAAGTTTTCTTGCTCCCAGATGACGCCTATCAAGTTGTGGAGCATGTTAGTAGATGTTTCAACATCTGCTTTTATGGCTTCATGGTGGTTTCACATCAGGTCCTGCTGCTTTTCCGTTCCTTAGAAACTCTATTGCTCTTCTGATCTCTTCTTTACTTGGATTACCACAGTTGTTCGGCAGGTCTTCCTCTGCTGGTGGAATGTCTGGTGGGTTGTCTGGTGCTGGTCTACTCAAAAGCTCTTCAAAGTATTCTACCCATCTTTTCTTCTGATCTTCAAGGTTAGTTATCTTTTCCCCAAGTTTATTTTTGATTGGGTTACCTTGTTGTTGATACTTTCTCGATAATTTCTTGGTAGCCTCATATAGACCTTTCATATTTCTCTTTCCTGCAGCCTCATCCGCTTCCTCAGCCAGACCATCAATGTAACGTCTTGTGTCTGCCTTGATGGTTTTGTTAACCGCCTTATTGCTCTCTACATACTCTTTCTGTACTGTGCTTTTTACGGTTCTCGTTTTACTATTTAGTAAGGCCATTTTCTTATTTCGCCTCGTCTCGATCTTAGTGATTGTTTCTGCTTTTATCCATTCTTTATGCTGCCGTTTCTTCATTCCTAACACTTCCTTGCATGCAGTTGTCCATGTACTTTGTACTTGTTCCCATTTATTCTCAATGCTGGCCCCTTCATCTAGCTGCTCCAGTGCTTGATATTTATTCCTGAGGGTTATATGGAACACATTTTATTTTCTCGTCTTCTTTCAGGTATTGTACGCAGTACCGTGGCCTTCTGATTTGCATCGTTCTGTTTATCCTTAACTTCAGCTGTTCCTTCACAATCACTAAAAAGTGGTCTGAGATCACACCTCCCCCCCCCCCACCCACCCACCCCCCCACCCCCACCCTCATTCTGTAGACCCTGACATCTAATGATGATCGTCTAAATTGGGGTCAATCTGATTCTTCGTTTTCTGGTCTGGGGGTACCCATGTTGCCTTATAAATAAATATGTGTGCAAACATACTTCTTCATTTGACCAATTTGTTTCCTGCACAAACCTCTCTCCGTTTTCATTTAGGACTCCTAGTCCCTCCCTCCCTATGATCTCATATCCCACGTTGTCATCTCCTATTTTTGCATTGAAATCTCCCAATAGTATGGTAATGCCACTCCTCCATGTCGCCTACACTAGTTGCAGTAATTTGCCGTAGAAAACCTATTTAATTGTTTCTTCCTTTTCATTTGTTTGGGCATATCCATGAATTATATTGAGTTTAACCTTCTTATTCTTTGTTCGAAATGTAGCCACCAACAGTCATGATTCGGCTGCTTTCCACTCTATTAGAGCACTTTGGGTCTCCGCCGAGAGCATTAGGGCCACTCCCTCTGTGTGTGGGACGTTTTTCTCTTCCTCATATCCTGACAATATCACAGTCTCCCCTGTTGCCAATAGTACCTTTCCTGACTGAGTCCATCTAGTCTCACTCAACCTAAGGATACTATTACCACATCGCTCCCTCTCTTTTGCAATCTGCGCTGTCTTCCGCTCCTGCCACATTGTTCTAACATCACAGGTGACGAGTCTAGAAGTCTTCCTTGTCGAAAAAAAAGGTAGTCAGCAGTCCAGCTTCCTTTCGGGTTTGGCTGAGCCGCGTCATAGGCCCTGCTGAGGGGACCTTTCCCTTCACGGACGGCTTTTAGTTTATTTTGGTTGTAATTGTGTTTTGACGAGGTGGTGTAGTTCAACCTTCCTGCTTTCTAGTTCGGGTTTAAGATCGACCATGGCGGAGATGAACAACAATAGGCCCATAAAAGAACCAACAATAGACCTGCAAATATAACTAACACAAGGTCCACAAAAAAAGAACTAACAATAGACCAACAAGTGCAACCAACATAGGCCTACACATAGAACCAACAATGGGCCCACACATAGAACCAACAATGAGACGACAAATAGAACCAACAATGAACTTACAAGTAGAACCAGCAATAGTATCAAATATGAAATTAACATTAGGTCCACATATTCAGCCAACAATACGACCACACATAGTATAAACATCAGGTCCGCGAATTAGAACCAAGACTAGCTCCAGATACAGACCTAGAAATACAACCACAAATATAGCAATAAAAAGGATCACACAAATAGCCGACAATAGGCCCACACATAGAACAAACAATTGGTCAACAAATAGCACCAATGATAGGCCCACACATAGAACAAACAATTGGTCAACAAATAGCACCAATGATAGGCCCACACATAGAACAAACAATTGGTCAACAAATAGCACCAATGATAGGCCCACACATAGAACAAACAATTGGTCAACAAATAGCACCAATGATAGGCCCACACATAGAACAAACAATTGGTCAACAAATAGCACCAATGATAGGCCCACACATAGAACAAACAATTGGTCAACAAATAGCACCAATGATAGGCCCACACATAGAACAAACAATTGGTCAACAAATAGCACCAATGATAGGCCCACACATAGAACAAACAATTGGTCAACAAATAGCACCAATGATAGGCCCACACATAGAACAAACAATTGGTCAACAAATAGCACCAATGATAGGCCCACACATAGAACAAACAATTGGTCAACAAATAGCACCAATGATAGGCCCACACATAGAACAAACAATTGGTCAACAAATAGCACCAATGATAGGCCCACACATAGAACAAACAATTGGTCAACAAATAGCACCAATGATAGGCCCACACATAGAACAAACAATTGGTCAACAAATAGCACCAATGATAGGCCCACACATAGAACAAACAATTGGTCAACAAATAGCACCAATGATAGGACCACACATAGAACAAACAATTGGTCAACAAATAGCACCAATGATAGGCCCATACATAGAACTAACAATTGGTCAACAAATAGCACCAATGATAGGCCCATACATAGAACTAACAATAAACCAGTCAATGTGTAAATGTCCTTGACTTGCGACTGGGGTCGGGTGGCACCAGACGAGTGAGGATAAAAAGTAGCGCAGTTAATCCTTACCAAAAATACCGCTAGCAAAATTAATTATTCCATCATCGTCTACGATGGACGGCGGCCTTTACTTTGCTTTATGTAAATGAGTGAGTATAGAAAAAACACAAAGGTAAGCTAGAAAACATAAACACCGCATTTCTCGTGTGCTATATTAACTTCCAGTGCATTTTTCATATCCTTCTAGATTTTATTGCTCTATCGTTGGGCTTTGCAAAAATAAAATTTCTACTCTGCATTTGATATGCTGAATTCTGCATGCGATTAAATACGCTAGAAAATCCAATTTATTTTGAAATGAATGCAATAAAAGATCGTTTCATTGAGTTGATTAAACATAATATTATGTAAATCAATAGAGTTATAACTTGATCAACTTTGGTTAGACACAGACCGAAACCAGGATGTGCACTCGAAAAATACATAATTTCGGAAATAGTCAATACGAAAACACATAATTTGGGAAATAGTAAATACGAAAACACATAATTTTGGACACAGTCAACAAGACCTTATCATGCACACAAAAAGTAACATTATCGTTACAATAATTTCATCTAAAAGCTCAAATACAAGCTTACTGTAGAAGGAACAGCTACATTTTAAGCCTATGTTTAACACTGATAAGAAAACTTGAATGATTGCAAATGCTTGGAAACAGAATTCCTTTAAAAGGGTTAGCTACAGCCGTGGCTTTTCTTCACTTCGGAGAGGAAAGGGGAATTCATGAATGAAATAGGATCACACGTGATTAATAAGAGAGCAAACAAGAGAACAAAAGATATGGCAGATTGTAAAATATTGTTAGCGACCAGGGCTTTTACGTTTGTGGTCAGAATTGTGTTTTATTTAAGCTGGAAAACTCACTATGTGCGAGGCGTATTCAAATTAAACCGGACGAAACTGCAGAAAGTGAACATATGTATACTGCGCACGATGACGTAAACGTCTGGTGTAAACAGCACATACCAACCGTCAAGTTTGCATAATGTCATTATCTTCCGACTCATAGTTTCCTCAGCAGACCGTTGAAAACACGGCAGGTGTGAAACGGAATTCGTCCAGAGTTGATCAGCAGCGGAGATTCGGTTTATAATAGCTGGAGGGTGTCAATCAGTTGACATTAATCGCAGAATGCAGACAGTGTATGGTGACAAACGAGTGTGGAAGAAAATAGAGAAGTACTGGACAACGATGTTTAAAGAAGGACGTGAGATGCGCCTGACCTGGTCTCGAAAGATCTTTCATTAGCTCTCACGTTCTTTGTTAAACATCGTTGTCCAGTTCTTCACTGTTGCCATCGACACACTTTTGTCACCATATACACTGTCTGGATTATGCGATGAATGTCAATTGGTCGACATTCTTCAGCTGTTAGAATCCGAATCACAACACGCTGATCTACTCTGGACCATGTTTTTAAAGGTCAGCTGAGAAAACTATGAGTCAGACGATAATGCAATTTTGCAAACTTGACGGTTGGGATGATATGTGTTGTTTACACTAGAAGGGACGTCATCATGCGCATCGTTTGTATGTTAACTTTGGTGCAGTTTGATCCGGTTTCATTTGAACACGCCACGTATATATATATTTATATATATATATATATATATATATATATATATATATATATATATAAATATAAATATATATATATATATATATGTATATATATATATATATATATATATATATATATATATATATATATACGGGGGACGAATTATTATGTAACAGTAATTTTATTATAAAGTTTATGGAAGAGTATTTGCAACGGAAAATCCAGTTCTAGGATGCACAATATCTGTTTAGCAATACTATATGAAGGATTGTGATGATCAAGCAGAATGCCCGCGCACAATATAGTATGCAACTTGGCTGCTCCACTGTCGACTTGCATAGTGGAAAAACAACGAGGTCTTATTTGGTTTCATGGGGTCAGAAAGTGTAAAACCTTCTGAAATCTACTGAACAATGATGGTGCAGTATGGAGACAGTCAGAATACAGTGTAGGAATGATGTGAAACGTTTTTGAAACGGAAGACACAAAACAAAATTGATGATCCGCAGCGTTGGGGACCAGCACACGTAGCAACTAACACAGTGGAATAGCATATCAACCAGCTAGTTCGTGATAAAAAAACGCCTCTATCGATAAAATAGCCATAGATTTCAACTTCTGTCACGACGGTTCTCTAAACGTTGTCAAAGATGCCCTTCGTTATAGAAAAGTGGGTCCCAAACCAGGTGAAAACGAGTTAATAGAGGCGGTACAAAATTGGATAGATGTTACAGGAAAAGAATTTTTTTTGCTAGAAAGCATCAACAAGCTAATGACAAAGTGTGTTGCCAAGGACAGGAACATTGAAGAAAATTTACCAAACGATTAGAGAGAGGGTTACCTGGTGAAATTGCTTAAGAGGGTAGATTTACAGGAATGCAAACATAAGATGCACAAAATGTATGATTCGCATTCTTGTAATAATACTCATTTAATAACATTGTTATTGCTTAATTACTGTGTGTGTTTATATATATATAGAACTGTCCTGCGACAGTGGAGTCGATCCGCCTCATTGTCATCAGGCAGGCATGGAAACCATTCGGTCACTCACTCCTTTCTTCATCTTGTCAGTAAAGCGGTAAATAATACCATTGAATAGCGTTGCTTTCAGACTCATGTGGTATTTCAGGCGTGCGCAATTTGGACAAGCAAATTTGATAATGAGATAGCAACACATATATCCAGAACTTGCAAATAGATTGATATAGTGGCATGAAGTAAGCTGCACTGATCTACAAATCGGGCCTATTATGTGCAGTGCGAATGAAAGCTTTAATACGTGTTTAAGTTTGCGAGTTATGTCGTCTTCCGACAAATATTTATATATGACTCATCTTCATAAGTACTGTGGAACAAAGTACATACGACATGAAAATAATGAGAAACGAACAGTTTGGTGGAGAAATGCTTACATGGCGGCTATGCGATCTAAGAAAGGCGTTTGATAAGGATTGGCGTCCAGGAATCAAGATGATCACATCACCTACCAGACAACATGGCAAAACACTAAAATGATAATAACAATACGACAAAGAATATTCTTGAAAACATCACGGCAAGTAGCTAACTTCAATATTCAAACTTCACCGTAGAGACTTTATCAAAAGTATCTAGGCGATGCGATTTAAAAATTACTTCAATCATCAATGACATGTCTGATTCTACTAAATGTAATTAACTCGGTCGACGAGATCAGTGAACGTGGTACTTCTAAGGACTTTTCAATACTATTGCTCAACTGGTGTTTCACTTTGTCTAACACGCCTGCTGAATGTCAAAGGAAAAGCTCCCATGGAGTCTCCTGTATAGCGAACTGAATGAAGGAGAACGACCACACTGACGTCCAAAAAAAGCATTTCAAGAACGGACTGAAAGAGTCTCTGAAGTGCTGTCAAATATACATTAACACCTAGGAAAACCTGGCTCAAAATCGTTCAACATGGAAGAGTGCGGTCACAAACTCAGTGAGGGTCTTCGCATCTAGGCTGCCCAGGAAGTCTAGAGCAGAGAGAATATCAGAAACATCAGAAATAGCAGATAGAACAGCGGTCTACGTGTGCCAGTCGTGTCAAATATCGTTCCACGCTCAAATTGACTTGATTCACCATGAATGCACAAACAAACTCAAGGATGCATCATGACACGTGATAATGTTGGTGGTCCTCATCAACGACGATTGACGAAGTATTACTACGCCACTCGGATAAAAAAAAGAATTAGATATTATTACTCAAGGAATAGAGAGAGCTGTAAAGAATAGTCATAAGAATAAGTTCCCAGGTATGGCCGGCATAACAACAGGCGCTTCATGCGTGTACGGAAACAGGGTTAGTTGATCTAAAGAGACTTTTCACAACGGCTTGGAAAAATAGGCTTGAAAGAACTAGGGCGACGAAAAAAATGTGATTCGTACAGAAACATATCGGTACTTAGCCATACTGGTCAAATTTATACGAAGATCCTCAAGATCTATTGTTGACCATCAGCTGTCCAAAGCTGAATTTGGATCTCGCAGGGATTTGGCTGCACGGATGCCTTGCGTATCTAAAAGTAATTAAACGAAAGATCAATAGAATATACCGAACATAATACATTGCTTTCATTGATCAATAAACCGCGTTTGATAGGGTAGACAGGATTAAACATTGTACGATACTGGAAGATTATGATGTAATGGTCTTGATAATGTACGACTACTGTATCGCACCAGGATAAACGTCAAAAGAAAGGTTGAGCGATCGGTGTTCGATCCCCAGTTTGATGCATGATCGTTTTTTTCCGATCGCAAATTGACGTCACATACATTTGGTACCAGAAAACAATACACGAATTACTGTTTGCAGATGGTCTATGTTTGTTGAAAGATGATACAAATAAACTGCACAATCACATGAACGCTTACGACTTCCTGTGTAAAACACAATATGCAAATTATCGAGACAAAATCAGAAACGGTGATGGTCATTAGAACACATGGGTCACTCAACATAAATGTAAATGCTATTGCTCTTCAAAAGGTCTATGAGTTCAAGTAGTTGGAAGGTATTTTTTTGGTAGACTCGACAGGGAAATCGAGATTAGGTGTCAGAAAGCAGACACCGCGACTTATCAGCTGTCCAAGCTGCTTAGGCCTACGATGATTTGTTTGGCAGCATAGAAACAGCCGATAAAGGTTATATTTATGCTGACTCTGCGCCACAAGAGCCAAACATGGCATCTGTCCAAGAAGTATGAGTGCAGAACTTCGACGTGTGGAATGAAGTGTTTGAGGAAGGTCATTTGAGAAAAGTGAAGGGAAAACATTCGAAGTATTGTCTGCACTACGTCTTGTTTGGAGCACATGTCAATGGACAAAATATACACTGGTTTGGTGTTCTCATGAGAATACACTCTCTATAGCTTCAACGGTTTGCTTACAATGGTAACAAATTTTCCTGCAGGGTAACATGCTGGCTACGAGGCAGGTGGATAGATAACATGATTGCGCAAAGACATGGACAAACGTTAACAGACGCAACGCACTTGGGGCAGGACAGATGACTTAGGCTTCCCACTGCGCAACGGCATAAGTGATAAGTGATAAGAAATATAACACACGCATACATACACCCACCCACACATATTCATATACATATACTTTGAGACTTATAGAATTAGATAATACGACAATGGCAGCTGGGCCAGTCTTACTTGTAGACTGTAATACTTTAGTGTGCCTTTGCAGACCTGGTTTCTTTTGAGCAAGTTGCTTTGCATGATGAAGTTGTCAGTTTTGTGCACACTCCGGTCACAACGACAGTGTACGTAATATTATGCGACTAATTTTGTTACCTAATATGTCCTTCCGACTGGGTGAAGACAATACCCAAAAAAAACCCAGTTACAGACCACATCTCACATGCGTGCCGTAAGTATCCGGTCACTAGTTTAAATTTTGTCGACTCATTCTCCAAATAAACTCGTGTCAACAAAGTTTGTACGCCCGCGTGTTCTATCATGATATCAATGTGTACATGCTGAAGCGTACATTCATGTTCACAGACCAGTCCCATTATTACTTTGATTTGTGGATTACTCTTGTCTGATGTGATCAGACCCATATTTTCAGTCAGCACGAAATCGATCCATTTTGTTCATTATTATATATATATAGATAAATGATCATCCGCAATTTATTTGCGTTTGTATGTTTTGTTAGTGAGTGGGAGGTACTTGAAGTTCGATTTTCTGATCTCAGGGATAACAAGATTTTATTCTACTGTTGAGTTATAAATAGTTGAAAATGCATACGTATCTGTAATATTGGTAATATTACAATCTAGGATATTACAGTTATGCAATTGTGGTAGAGGACTTCTGTGGTTATAATTATTTTAATTAATTAATATACGAGTGCGATTTCAATAAAAATATTACCTACAGCACCATAACTATGAAAATAGCGCTTAGTGGCATGTGACGTTTATGTGACAATAATCTCTATTGAAGTGATAATAGGGGTATGTAGAGGCATGCCATGCGCTTGAAACCTGACACATGTGCACAGTAGACGGCCTACATGGAAGTACGGTTAAAGCTGCGTGATGTGATTGAATTCTTGACGGCGGAAGGTTGTGGATTCATCGAAATATATCGAATAATGGCTGCAGTATATGGTGACGCCTGTGTGGATGTCAGTACTTTCAGGGGGTTTATACAGACTGTAAAATGCGTTTGTGTGTGGACCAGGATCGTGACTATTTTGAGAAATAATGGCACACCACCTAAACGATATTCCAAGCTTTACGAAAATGTAGAGACCATTATTTCTCCAAAGACAACATTTTTCAAATCGTCTTCGTATTCATATGTACTTTTGCATGGTAGTGTTTCCTGATCCTCGTCTGGTAGCACACATACGTGATTGAAATGTGCGAGACATGTTGGACAGAAGCCAAATGATGGCTTATCAATTGCCTACTTTAGATACAGGCCTTCTGACTTGCGGGAAAATCCCTTTGAATCGTCACATTGCAAGGCTGACTAAATAACGGAACTCACGTTGTGCCAAGGTTTATAATCAATCCATGCTCCACGCAGAGAAATAAAACAAATTTGCAGTAAAAACATAATGCATCACTGTTGAGAGTAATCATTTCACAGAATCCTGTCCTGAAACCAAATGCATTTCCATCTCAAACACAATATTATAGTTGCACTGTTAGTTGACACATGCAAGTTCCGTTATTTAGTCACTCTTGGAATCTGACATTTCAAAAGAATTTCCTCGTGAGTTAGAAGGCCTGTATCTAAAGTAGGATGTGTCCTATCTCATTGATCACCAAGGCACCAAGCCTTGCAAAACCAAATATACTTGCGTATTGTGTCCCTTTGTTATCCATACACGTTATGTATCCTTTGGGCAGTTAATTTTTGAGGTAAAGAAAGAGTTCACATGAAGGTCAAGTAGCCTATTATACACGATTATTTGCAACCGTTGCAACATGAACTACGTTGAAGAAAATGCTCTTGAACTCCGCGTTTACACCAGTCAACACCTCAATGACATTTCCAATAGTTCGGGCTATCCTATCGTCAGCCACATCAATAGTCCTGACAACAGGTAAAAATGAACATCAGAATCACTGGCATCGTCTTTTGCTCCTCCGATGATCGACACAGATTAAAGCTTGAGACTCGTTTGATTTGTCTTATAATTTGTCCCTAACCTAATGATTTAGCTTGGCTTGGCTTGGCTTCGTTCATTCTCAATCTGCCACTACCAAACACTGAAATGGCTTAAGTAGCAGAATGTAGTCGAGAGAACGGAATGCGTTGTGTCGTAGTTTGTAGCTTGACTGCGATATTTGCACCTTTCGGTCCAACACATCCGTGACTTCAGCAAGCATTTTTTGAGTACCGGGTTAGCATTCCTTCTTTGATCCATTTTCCATTGCCAGTCTGCCCTGCTACAGCCTGTTATCCAGGATCACCGCTTGGAGGTGTAGAGGGGTCTTGGCAGCTCTGATTCGCTGGCCCTGACACTAGCAGTCAGCTATGGGTCGCTGACCACTGCAGCTCATGCGGTGCTCACCATCATGATCCCACCTAATGATTTGAATGCACTCTAAAGGTTCGTGTAGGTTTTCCTTCTTAGTCTGCTCCTCTATATTTCTCTTTTCGTATTGTTGTTTATTCATTAATTTGTGTACCCATGTCTTTGTATGTGCGTGTGTCTTGATGTTTGTTTTTTTCCGTTTTAAAAAAAAAATTGCAGTTTTTTCTATGTGTGACTTGTTCATTTTCTCTTCCGTTTTTGCAATCAAATGATTATTTCTTGTTTGATCCACTCTGTTTTATAACAAGCTTCCCGTGTCTCACACTTTTCTGTTGTTGCAGTTAAAAGTAACTGCTCGCTTTACATCATCTCTTGTTTTTTGTTATTATATGTTAGTTATTTTCGTCCGATTTTTGTTCCTGACATAGGCTTTGTGGCTGTAATTTAGTTATCATCTTGTTTTTTTTTTATCCTAGTGCGGTCACTGAACCTTTACAAATATGTGTTTTTTGTTGAATATACGTTTTCACGACTGGCATGTCTTGTTTGCATACAGTGTTATTTATCTATAATCTGTTAGGATTAACATATTCGCTTTGAATAGCCGATACATGGGCACACAATATTAATTTACTTGTCACATAACCGATATGTCAGCATGACCACCATTACATGCAAGTGCTTTATATTCTTGACAATCTCCTATTTCACATAAGTGTATCAAATATCTTTATTTACGTATGTTCTTCTTGAAGTTCTAAACAGTGGGATGTATTATATATAATACTTAAGTGAATAAACGTAGTTCAGTTAGTCCTCACTGACAGTCAGCTCTTGATGATTATCATACCGATATGTCAAAGTGAGCAGTTATGATTCATTATGTGAGTTTGATGTGAAATTGTTTTCCAAAAACTGAGTTCTAAAGCAAAAGCAGCTGTTTTTACCGTTTGCAATGCTGGGTAAATCTCCAATATAAAATCACTGATGATAAATAAATCTGTAGAAATTCAATCAAGAAAATGGTTTTTTCATTGCAATAATAACTGCGACAAAAGGTTACATAAAATGCAGAGAGGATGAACGAATCTGGTAATGATATCACCTCTTGTAATGGCTGCTTGTATCACTAGAGCAGTCTGTGAGAGATCAAAGCTAACATTTGGTGGATTATTTCACAATGTTGCAATTTTCTTTCATTTATTAATTTGCCTTTTTTGTTTCTTTTTTGCTTCATTTGAACTATAGGGCCTCCACTGTAGTTGATTTTCTTACAGGAAGCCTTTATTAAGACTTCTTTTACAGTAATGGTTTCTGAAGCAATTTTGTGTACTTAAAGATGTTGCTAGTCTCAGGCACAATCCCCTTTCATCGCTTTTTAGACAAGATGCCACGTTACAGAGGTTATTTATGGGCTGATTCTGGAGCGTATCCATAACACGGATATAATCGATATCTTTGTGCCCGCCTGCTCTATGAAAAAAATGTTGCAGCGAGGTTGCTGTTGTAGTTGCTGTTGTTGATGCCGCAATGAGATAATTTAACTCTTGACGATTGAAATCTTATGTTACAGTGGTTCATCTCAAATCTCGAGTCCTTTGGGGGATGGTTAGGTGGCTCTTATTTATCATTAGGCGTACATGAGAAAATGAACCGGCGTCATCTTGGCTGCAGAGCACCTCAATAAACGGAATTCCTATAATGAGGTAGAATTAAACATATTTTGCTAATCTGTTCCACACATTGAAAGAGATGCATCATTTGCACAAGGATCAAATCCAGACACAGCTTCATATAATCAACGAAGTCGATACAGGCAAACTCTGAAAGCCGCCGTATCGAGAGATGACATGAATTGATGCAGGACCCAGAGATGGAACTTCTAGAGAAACCTGCTCCCATACATCATCTACCGTACACAACATGGAAGTCGCTGAACGGACACCGAACTGGTGTATCGCTGTGCAAGAGGGATATGAAGAATTAGGGATACACAGATGGTGGCACATGTGACTGTGCTACAATGCCGGACACAGAACACCTGATACCTGCGCCAATCTCCAGAAAACATGCAGGAGGAAAATTACAAGGCAATCCATATCGCTGATTATTGGATGCATGCTGTAAGACGTGGTGCTTGGACACGCAAAGAAAGTAAGCATATTACCTTTGGGTTTTGTAGATTACTTTGTTGCATTTATTATGGTAAAGTTGAATTTAAAAATTGGGATCAAGATGCTGATCAGCGCAAGAGGTGCAGTGGTCAGCGACTCATAGCTGACTGCTTGCGTCAGGGCCAGCGAACCAAAGCTGCCAAGACCCTTCTACACCTCCAAGCGGTGCTCCTGGATAACATGCTGCAGCAGAGCAGACTGGCTTAGAAGAAGGGATCGAAGAGGGAATGCTAACCCGGTACTCAAAAAATGTTTGCTGAGGTCGGATGTGTTGGACCGAAAGGTGAAAATATCGCAGTCAAGCTGTAAACTACGACACAAGGCATTCCGTCCTCTGGACTACATTCTGCTACCTAAGCCCTTTCAGTGTTTGGTAGTGGGAGATTGAGAACGAACAAAGTCAAGCCAAACCAATTTAAAACATCAGCCGGATTGCAAAACAGATTACTGATTCGTTGTGTCGACTACACTAACATGTTAAATGTAAATCTTGGACTGTATTACCGTGTATATTACATATTCGTTTTACGACAACAATACAACGCTAAATGTAAATCATTGACATCGTTGAAATGAATATAAAGGATATCTTGAATCACTACACTAGTCCTGATGCTTGAATAAGGTCAATGGCATTGTAGATACATATCTCTGTCGTTGTAATATGGCAGGTAATACATGTGTTAAAATATCAAGATCAATTATCTCCAGTAAAATCATGGAAGACTTCATACAGTTGTAATTGTAGTTGGGGCAGTTACATGTTCATATGGACAATTTTTATTTTTGTAAATTGATACCAAAACACATATAGGCAATGGATCAATGATCGCATCATGACAAAAACAAAGCAACATTACAGCCACAGTTTTGTTATCGTGGACATGCAACAAAGGAAAGTAATTAACAAACTACAGCAGAAAACCACGAGGTGATGTAATATGAGCGGTATAAATTAGCAGCCGTACGTGCGTTCCCCCGGCATCGAGGTCAATGTTAGCGAATGAAGTAGGTCACTGTGGCCTCAACAACACTCGGCTAGTCAATAGTTGAAACTGGAAATATTTATGCACATCCCGTTTTCATGGAGAATGCCTTGGTCCGAATTACCCAAATGGCAGCAGACTACAAGTAAATACACGCTGATGGCGACAGAGCGAACTGTGCTGCAGCCTGACAAAATATGTGAAACCAACTATCATGCTCAAGTCTATACCGCCGATGGGGAAAAGATGGTCAACACCGACCCTTGAACCAACATCCCAGACTCCTACAGCGTCTGCATGACTGCACAGAGGCGACTTACGTGGCCATCAATAATCTAGTGGACTACTGGTCACTTCGTGATAAGACTACATGATTGGAGACATGATTGGTACTTGCACAAAAGTAACTACATTATCTATGAACTTGTAACGTATGACGTGTCAGTGGCCAGGACGGCATCAGACACTGATGCCAATTATGAATTATAGTAGATCAAATAAAACGGGGTAAATATGTTTACTCAGACAAAATCAGACATAAATATAAACAAATTACAAACTACAGAAATACCCTATAAACATCAAGAGACATACATATAAAGAATTACAGAAACAAATCTGTGATGGTATATATATATATATATATATATATATATATATATATATATATATATATATATATATATATAGTCGACGACGTGTTGTTGTTTTCCATGTGGACTGGTTCATTTGTTTGTTTTTTGTGATTTGTTCCGTTTGATTGTCCTGTAGTGCACATCGGCTGTATGAATAGAACTATGATTAAAACTTCAACCTGTGTCATATTTCACGGTCTAGTTCACACGACTGAACTTGGCGAGATTTGCACCTTTCGCCTAAGCTGCAAAAAAGTGTCGGTTTTGGTGTGTGAAATTTATACACGACTATAATGGACTGAATACAGTCAGGGAGAGACGCTCAACTCACTCACACACTGAGTGATGTCCCTACGACCTCATTCCTTTTATAGGAATGGCCCGACACACAACGTTAGATGCCATCCTTCATCCGCTGCCTTGCTGGATACATGTTTACGGGAAAAGGTTTCGGGACTAAACCCTGAGGAAAAATCTACATCCTATGTTATCTCCAGTCGTTTCGATAAATTTCACACCACTGGCCAAGGGTAGCTCAGGACCAGAGAGTGAGGTTGACAAAAGACGCAGTTGCTGTCTCACTTGAATCCAAATCACCGCGCAATTCACCCATTTCAGCGGACACAGCAAGAGAAAAGGCTGTCCACACCACACGGCTGAACAAAGAGAGTGGTCTTCATCACATATGGTGGACGAATATCATATATTTATATTTATGTTATAGATAAATACAAGTTATGAACATTTTGAGACCATATACAAAAATGTACGAATATGGTGGTGGATGAATAAACAATAATATATATATATATATATATATAGAGAGAGAGAGAGAGATAGTGGGAGGGAGAGAGAGAGAAAGAGAGAGAAAGAGAGAGAGAGAGAGAAATATAGTGTAAGAAAGAAATGAAAAGGTCAACCTACACTCTGTTTCATTACTGGCATACTAATCGCCTCTCTCACTTTGCTAATAACGTAAAGCGCTAATCTCACATCATGTCTTTTTTTTTGTTTTTTGGTTGTGATTCGCCGATTACTTTTGCGCGTTCTATGACTCTGAAGAAGTATTTTTGACTGTAAGTGTAGTTTTGTTTTTGTCGTGTGATGTTTATTGAGGCATTTCATATTTGTATCGATATTTGACCTTCAGTACAGCTGCAGCTTTGACTTATTCATTGATATTGTATTTATTGCCGGTATGTAAGCTTATCTACGTTAGGCAATGCAGAATTTCATATGTGATTTTCAAGCACAAATTTGGTAAAACGCATTATAATGTTTTAGGTTCTTAAAAAGATACATACAGTATACTTATCGGAGTCTGTTGGTATGAATAGACAGAAGCTACTAAAATGACGCAGAAACGTGGACAATGAATAACAAGTTGGAAAAGAGAATTGAATCCTTCGAAATGTGGGTATATGGAAGATTGGGTTGCATGTCTTGGCAAGAGAAAAAACTAATTTGGTGGTATTGACTATGCTGTGAGTGAACAGAAAATTATTAACCGAAATCAGGGTTAGACAGTTACGTTGTTTTGGTCATATAACTAGGCATACATGTTGAAGACCATACTGAAAGATAGGGTTGAAGGCAGTCGTTCAAGAGACAGTCTGTGTTTTAAGGGAGTGGATAACAGGAGATGAACTGATAAAAGCTTCCCAGATTACACCATTACGACAAGAGGAGTACACTGGAGATCCATTGCAGCCGACCATCGATGCGGAGATGGCACTTCAACTGAACTAAAATATCATGACGGATGGAGTGATAGACGCCGCGCTAGTTAATAATAGCTAGATTAATGAGTTTTCAAGGACAGACCAATTTTGCTAATATGTTATTAAACAGCTTTAAGTGTGCTCCTAGATGCAGAATGCCCTGTTCCGAGATACAAGGATGGCACACTGCCACACTGAAAACATAGTAAAAATCTGAGACTAAAAGTGGGCTACAACGCCTCTAGAACAGAATACAAAATAAAACAGGCGATACACAGACATAAATTTACATACAACAAATTCATGCATGTCGAGTGTTGACCTGCAATTTGCTTGAGAAGAAAAACTATAGAAAGATCGTCCTATTTATAGTCACTTTCCACATAATGTTTATCATAACTGTTGTGTACCACCAGAAGGATATTATATATATATATAATATATGTGTATGTGTGTGTGTGTGTGTGTGTGTGTAGGTGAGTGTGTAGGAGAGTGAGTAGATGTGTGTGTAGGTGTATGTGCATGTATGTATGAGTGGGTGTATGTGGGTGTGTGCGGTTATCAGGAGAAGCGGAGGAAGAAGAAGATAATGCTGATGAAGAAAATGAGAGAAGAGAAAAAGTTGGAAGTAGAAGAAGAAGACAAAGAGGAAACGAAGAAGAGACATACAGAAATATACACAAAAGCAGGCACAAAAAGATGAACAAGAAAAAGAGACAAACAAGAAGAAAACGAACAAGACAAAGAAGACAGAGAAGATGGAAAATAAAAATAAGAGGACAAAGAATAAGAAAAGGAAGAACAATAATAAGAAGAGGAAAATGAACGAATAAAACAAAGAAAAATATAAGAAGAAATAGACCAGGAAGATGAAAATAAACAAGAAAACCAAGAATAATAAAAAGACGAAAAAGAGGAATGCGACGTATCATTACAGTTTCAATGGAGTTAAGGAACAACAAGAAGTTACAAATTGAGAATCCAAGACCCAGAGATCTGCCACGAAGAAGGTTGGTGGACAAAATGGAAGTGGATTTAAGAGATTGAGAACGGAAGATTGGAGAGAGGCCATTAGGGACAGAATGAAATGAAGAAGGATTGTTCTAGCAACAAAGAGCCCTAAAGTGTTCGAAGTGCATACCTTTTTTTTGCGTCAGATAATCCAACCCGAAAATGGAATTGCATCAAGAACTAGACAATCTTCAGAAAGATTAAAGATATTTTGATTTTGAGAGACTCATCGAGAAAATTGCTCAACATTTAATATAGTAACAGAGTGAGAATGGCAGATAATATGACTTCTTCTCACTCACTTAAAAAGCTACTGGTTGTACCTTGCTTCAGTTTACCCAGGTGCAAATGGGTACTTTAGAGTTTTCGAAATTTAAAGCCACGAAGGAATATCATTAGTGAAACCCAAGCATAGAAAGTTGAAACTTCCACAATGGAGTGTTTAACATTTTATTTCAAACAATTTTAAATGATTTTCATAATGGAAGAGCGATTAGAGGTCTTGCCACACACCACACAGCTGAGCAGGTTCTCAAACTCGTGCCCCTTGTTCCAGTTCACCTAGATGCAAACGGAGGCCTGAGTAAAAGAAAACGGCATAGAAAAGAACTGGTCCCCATTTGTCATTAGACGTGTCATTCACTGTTCATTAGTAGCTGTGGTCAAAATGTAAGGCACTCGCCTCTCAAAGTAGTGAACAGAAACGGCGTGGGTTCGAGTCGCACATGTTCCAAGCTAGCCCTGATCTCAAAGGAGGCTGAACCAAAGTGCCTGCATCCTGAATTACCTGCAGTCGTTCTCGCCACTTGCCCAAGATAGTTCGGGACCAGAGAGTGAAGTTGATGACCAGCGCAGCTTCTTTCTCATTATAATCAAAATTCAGACCGAGGAAGTGACATCATCAAGACAAACCCGTATGCTGATGTCACCACCAGCTCTTGCAATGAGCAACTAACCAACTATTTAATGTATTGTGGAGCATTTCACTGGAATCTATTGTCTCCATATGATGCACATCGTTGTGATCAAAACGGATAGGGTACACAAGTCGCACTTTGCTCAAGTTTACTCTGGTGTAAATGGATTCTTCTCAATTCTGAAAGTTTGTTCGCGACAATGATCACACGACAAGTTATCTACACTTAACATTTAACAGAAAAGGGAGGCAAGTATTGAACAGCACGAAATTTGAACATCGGTCCTCTATTTTACAGACGTCCATTGCGACGTGAAAGAGATGAATGATGTTTCTAGACTAGGGGCACATCTTAATACAGTGTCACATTAGCTTAGTCTATTGTCATTTCACACTTGACTCTATGAAATATAGTCTAATCTCCATCCAACATATATATATATATATAGACTCAATTACTTTCTAACATTCTTCGTTTACAACTCGCCACCTCGAAGTTTCCACATATTCTTTTCCTTACCATGTTTCTTAATTGAAATTGCCATTGTCCAACGTGTCTACCTCCTGTACAAGCATTTAGCGCCTGTTTTCGTTTATGCTAGCTGATAAGAAGGCAGGAAGTAAATGATTCAATAAATGTGCATGAATGCGCAAGCGACTTCCTGTACTAGATACAATATGGGGACCAACGAAAAGAAAAACAGAAAGAATTACGAGTATAACGAAACACCTGGGCTACTCAACATAATAGTAAATGATATTGCTCTTAAACAGACTCACGCGTGAAAGTATTTGGGCAGTATGTTTTCGGCTCGACAAGGAAATAGAGACTAGGTGTCAGAAAGCATCTGCTGTGACTTATCAGGGACTGCTTAGTGACCCGAGAATTGGCTTGGCTTGGTTTGGCTTGGCTTGGCTTGGTTTGGCTTGTCTTGGCTTGGCTTCGTTCATTCTCAATCTCCCACTACCAAACACTGAAAGGGCTTAAGTAGCAGAATGCAGTCCAGAGAACGGAATGCGTTGTGTCGTAGTTTGCAGCTAGACTGCGATACTTGCACCTTTTGGTCCAACACATCCGACTTCAGCAAGCATTTTTTGAGTACCGGGTTAGCATTTCCTCTTCGATCCCTTCTCCTTAGGCAGTCTGCCTTGCTGCAGTCTGTTATCCAGGATCACCGCGTGGGGGTGTAGAAGGGTCTTGGCAGCTTTTGTTCGCTGGTCCTGACACTAGCAGTCAGCTATGAGTCGCTGACCACTGCAGCTTATGCGCTGCTCAGCATCTTGATCCCACCTGAGAATTAGTTTGTCAACAAAGCAACAGCTGATAGACAGTTTATTTATGCGGATTCTGTGCTACCAATGCCAATCATGGCCTCTGGCCAATCATGGCCTCTGGCCAAGATACAATAGAGCAGAATTTCGACGTATAAAATGACGTGTTTGAGGAAGGTCATCGATTTTACCAGGAAATACAGAATGTGAAACAATGGCATTCAGGCACGCAATACACTGATTTGGTCAACTCATGAGAATGCATCGTCATCAACTTCCACTGATTCCTAACCACACTGATATATCTAGCGACAGAGGGAGGTCGTGAGGCAGATAGAAATATGACATCATAATGATTCTGGACTTTCTCAAATTGACTGACGCAATGCACTTGGCGCAGGACATACTACTTATATTTACTCCCTGCTTAGCGACATAAGTGGAAAAATAACTAGCTAATTAGCTAACTAACTAATATGTATGAATCAAACTCAGACTTCATTCCAAAGTGTTGTCTAACAAAAGGCATTAGTTAGTCATAGTCAAAATTTATAAGAAACACTTTCCTCGATAAGGTAGTTAATCTTGTGGGGGTCCCAACCCTGTCCCAAGTCATGTAGTGGCGTCTCTATTGGACGATTTGATTGTTCATGCCCATTGAATTAGCTCCCACGCTGTAGACGAATTTAAGTATTTAGGAACTATTTACTGAAAACGGCAGATTCAATCGAGACATAGAGACGAGAGTGCAGAGGGCAAACGCTATCACTTACAGCTGTATTCACTACTATGACACCCCAAGATTTCCCTCCAAGATGATAAATAGTTTCTTAATCCCTACTCTGTGCTATCAATATAAGACATGAGCATTGAATAGGGACCAGGAATGAAAGTTAGCCACCTGCGAAATGGGGTTCCTTCTAAAGGTCATTAGCAACACCAGAAGAGACAGAATAACAAGTATTGAAATTCCTATGAACGTTCAAACAATTAACTGCTTAAATTACATCTGGCAACAGAGAATAAAATGGTTTGACCACATTGTGAGAATACAACCATACCATATTTTTCCTGAAACCTTCTAGATGAGAACATCATTAAGCAGGGTGAGAGGTAGACCGAGGAAAAGGTGGATAGGAATGGCAAACAAGACCTGCCGTTAAGTGGGGAAAAGTGTCACTCGGACCACGAGAAAGGCGAAAGACAATTACATACCACGACACTGGGTTACAATCTGGTTGAACGTGAAACGACAAACCAAGAAGAAAGAAGATAAATACTTGTCTTGTGATCGTTGTTACACATTTACTTTCGTTGTTTACGTCCCGCTGCTTTGAAATTTTAATATATGGAAAAGTAAGATGGTCACGACTGACTGGTTGCACTCTCGACTCGCTCCGGTGTTTGTGTCGTTTTCTGAAGTTTTCTAGTTCCTGCTCGAATTACAATTCACAACTCCTTCACCGAGTGGTATCAAGGACTTTATTCTGTGGAATTAATGTGCTTGTGTTTGGTTGTACTGTGGTTGTGCTGCGTCATGCTACTGCTGTGCCTGGCTTAAGTCGTGAGAAAACAGTCGAATATGGTGATGAACTGTCAGCCTGACTGCACTACATAATTCAGCCCAGGTTATAACTACCCAAGGGCCTTCGTATATAGACTGAAGCTGCATACCTCCTGTCTCCTTCCACCGGAGGCTACATGTTGCCTCTATCAACCTCATATTCTCGGCACAGCAGATGTCGCGTTGACCCGAGGTTAGACACAGTCCAGAGTCAACGATGGGGGAACGCGAGGAAATATAGAGTCAGACACGGACAGACAGGGTAACCCGACACAAACATTGGTTCAACACACACTCCTCGCGGCCCTCATCCCGAGGCTGCGGCGTACTTGGCTCCACCTTGGGAGTTTGTAGGGATTTCGGTCAGCACACTACTCGCGAAAAATCCTCATTAGTTGGACATGATAGTGGTCGATCTTCGCAATGGACTTTTGGCGTATAAGCGAACATTATTAAGGAATAGAGCTAGTAACACTACAACAAAGAAAGCTAAGACACAAACAATGCCTTATGTCATATTTCCCCTAAACGCTAACACGCCATCTTATTCCCTAAATGTGTTGCATGGCCAGGATGTTCGTACGCTTGACAATAATGGCACAACTGATTGGGTTATCAATCCAGCGGCACCATTATCCAGTTGACCCAGCTGTAAATGGGAGCATGATATAACGAAGACAATCTTCATCTTCTTCTTCGTACGCTGTCATATGTCAACTTGTATTTGTTCAAAGAAAGCAGCTGTCATCCCGAGCCTGTCGACACTGCCATAGAACTTGTCTAGTGTTGCCACTGGTGATGGCCACATGTGCTTTCTCTGGTCTTCGTATGTCGGGCAATTTTGCAGCAGATGTCCAGCGGCCATTTTCCCTGTACCACAGATGCATTCGTCAGTGCTACCAATCTTCAGTTTATTGAATAGATGGTACATCAGTCTCTTGTGGCCTGTGTGGAGTCTGAAGACCACGACCTGCTCTCTTCTGTTCAACTGGTAATAGGCATCATTTTTTGTGTAGCCAGTATGTTCTGTTTCCCATTTAGCCATGCATCTGGCCCTAATAAACTTTTTGGACTCTTCGTATGTCACACTAGAATCTGGTTGTGGTAGTCTTGCACCTTCTTTTGCCAGTCTGCTTGCCTCCTCATTGCCTTGGATGTTACAGTGGGATGGAACCCACTGTACCACTACTCTTTTTGGTGCGGACTGCTGGCATAGTTGACAGAGTACTGCTCTTAAATCATTAAGTTCAGTATTTTTTCTGGCTTTTTAGTGCTGTAACTACGGCCAGGGCATCTGTAAACAGGACTATCTGGCTATCATTGTTTTCGCCTGTCTAAGGAAGACATGAGAAGGCAGCTATAAAATATGTATGGAACTGGTCAGACGATCACGTGAAAAGAGGAGATCTTGCTCAATGAGTCCCGAATATTTTTCCCTCACGTTGTGTATTCATGTCTTTCACATAGGATGTACAGTACAAGTGCATCACGTACATGTACACCCATAAGTAAATTGATACCTGAGGTATTAAAAGACAATTCAAGATATGTGCGTGATTATTTTTTTCCGCGGACAGATTGCGTCAGTCGCTGGAAGTCGGCTTTTCAATGTTGAGTGTAGTCAGCACTCGTCAGGCGGTTGTACAATGCTTGGCTTCTTCTGTCTGTCGTTCACGACTAAGGGGATCACGTTGTAAGCCAGACTGCCATGAAACATCGTCTTTCATAGAGAGAACTGCGTGAAAGCATGGTGGGGTATCGGTCAGTATGTTGGGAAGGAAAACTAACGTCTGGCAAAATATACATGACAGAAATATACATATTAAATATGTTAGGTAGGTCTGGAAACGGGCTGTTTTCACGGCATCCTATCGGGGTGAGGGATCGACCTGACCCGCGTAGTAGTGAGGGACACGCAGATGAAGCCATGCATAGCAAAATCGCATGGAGGACCGCGGTGCACCATCATCAGCACGCTCAGGATGTGAGAAAATCTACTGCAATCAGTCACTTAACGTCCTTTTCAGGGCGCTCAAAAGAGTAAAAATGCTCTTTGTTGGAATTCGAAACCAACAACAACATCGGTCAGTATGTTCACCTGACCCAGTCTGACATTTTTAGATCAGTATGTTGTCCCTGACCGGACATCGGTCTCCTTCTGGGACCGGAAACAGAAGAACATTGCGTTTCGCCAGACGTCCTTGTTCAAAGTTCAAGAGTATTTGTATCAATTATTCGCATAATGGCAGAACTATATGTTGAGTGCGGACTGCAATTTCTTTACACGTTGCACTTCGCTACAGTGTATAAATGGCATAATGCTAGAGATCCTCATGGCAACATTACTGAGTTCCATCTCCGTTATGGACACGCTACAGTCGACTCAGCTATAAATTGACACCTGGCCTACTGCTAGGGAAGGAAAGTCGTTGTAGAGGAAAACTACCCTCAACTTTAAAAATATGATAAGGCCGTGAACAATAAAGTCTCTAACACTGCATCCCCGACAGCTGTGTCTACTATAGGACTACCTTTTACTCTTTTATCTAAAAGGTATGCACCAAGGATGCTAGCGTTGTTTAGCAGGACTGAAGCCCTGCTTGATATAAGTCGTTTTCTCATGAATTGGTGCGCGTTTTCATAAAACACATCATCATCTTCTATCTTCGTGTGTCGTTAGACGAGGTGGGGAGGTGCAGTTTTCTGTCGTGTACAAGTTTTGTCGCCGATGTTGTTAACATTTCGTGTTTCTTCTGTGTCTTTTTGACAACATCTAACCATCGTTTTCTTTGTCCTCCTCTTGCTCTGCATTCCGGATGTCTGGTACCATATATACGAGCAGCTGGTAACTTTGGTGGCGTTCTTGTCAGGTGCTCGGACTATTTTATTCTTTGCCTTTTCATGTATTCTATGCATTGTGTTGTACCCACCGTCTAACTGACTACTTTCTTTCGTACTCTGTCCAGCCTTGTAACAAACACCTCCTTTCTCATACCATGATTTGTCTTTCTTGTGCCTTGGTGACAGTCCATGTATGACACTGGTAACAGCGAGTTGGTATAAAACTACTATTTATCAGCTATCTTTTTGTTTTTATTAGAATTTGTTTGAGTTTTAATAATGGTGAGAGCTGATAGGAAACCACATTGACTTTCTGTGTTCTCTCTATCTAGCCTTCCATCTTGTGTGCACATGTTGTCCAAGTATTTTATTTATCTGACTTGTTTAAGTTCTGTGTTTTTCACTTGTATATTTGGGGGAGGAAGACTAACGTCTGGTCAGGCAAAAGATATTGATCACACATGTTAGTCAGGGTCAGGCAAAATATAGCATCACCTCGGATTCCTTGTAGCCATCCCTGGAAACGGGCTGTTCTCATGGAAGCCTGGCTATCAAGGTGAGGGATCTTTTTGACCCCCGTAATAGTGAGTGACACGCAGATGAAGTCAAGCATAGTACAACCGCCAGGAGAACTTCGGTCCACCTACATCAGCATGCTCGGAATGTGAGGAAAGCTACTGCAGCCCGTCACTTAACAATAAAACTATATTTTCGATGTTTTATCTTTTAACCTATTAATATATATTTTCGATGTATTATCTTTTAACCTATTAACATATATTTTCGATGTGATATCTTTTAACCTATTAAAATATATTTTCGATGGGTTATCTTTTAACCTATTAACATATATTTTCGATGTGTTATCGTTTAACCTATTAACAGGTCTACTTTTAAACGTATCAGTGTCGCTGGTCACTTTGATTTTACTAAATGGGGTCGCTACACGGAACAGATTGTGACACTATGCTCTTGACTGTCATCATCTGAGTACTTAAAAGTGTTTAAATCAAACTGGCTCTGTATTTCATAGTAGATTGACGTAATATCATCTAGGGTAACTATAGCATCCTGTTGTGGGTGTTAAGTTTCATTTCTGGTAACAATTCCGTTGTTAAAATCTAGATTGCCTATTAATTAATTGCATTTCTAAATTTCAGCTAACTGGAATCTACCTACAATTGCTCTCTCAACGCCTACAAACTCCCAGGTTTTCCTTAATGTTATCTTCCACTTGTAGTGTCTAATCTAGCGAATGGTTTGTTATATTGCTAGATTTCTGAAGGCGGGTTCTACTTATTTTGCTTTCTTCCTTTAATCTCCAGCCACTGTCTTGGTCGTTGGCGTGCTGTTTAGCACAGTAAAGATTATCCATAGAATACATCATATAAAATCGAACGCTAAATAATTTATCAGCAATAGCCATCTCCAGTGAAACAGACCGATGGCGTGTCTGATCTTTCATTCCAAATTATCAACTGTTGGCTCCTGATTCAGAGCATGAATCGATTTGCAGACATGCCAACCTGATGCTTCAACTCTTATGGTAACAGATTCATTATTCATTCTTGCACACATTCCGCCCCTTATGTGTGCTGGCAGAGACAAGTATCTCGTGTGTGTCCCCATTTACAATAATCACATGTTTCTGGGATGCTGGAGTTGGCTTTTAAAAAATTGTATTCTAGCATGGGCTTCATTATTGTTTAACGATAGAAGGATATAAACACAGAACCAAGCAGCAAGCACATTAACAATACCAGTGTGTGTGTGTGTGTGTGTGTGTGTTTGTATATATATATATATATATATATATATATATATATATATATATATAAGTAAAGTAAAGTAAAGTAACCCATAGCATTACTGCCGTAGGGGTGTGAGGTGTTAGCGATCTCACATTTCAAAGGCTCTGCTAATTGAAGGCGATAGCCATCTCCTCTCCCTCGCTGCTTTTACTTCCCGGACTGAACAGGTACCCATTTAAGGCTGGGTCGACCCAGGAGCCGTTGCGTTCTGAACAAAACATTACCCCCTCAACTGGGGTATGAACCCAGGACCACTCAGATATTAAGCCAGCGCGCTAACCACTGCGCTACGCCGCTCCATATATATATAGTCTTTGTCATGGGTATACCTAATCAGACATACATACCATTACAAACCATCTGGTTTCAGCTTCCTTTTTTGAGTAGCTAGTTTTCCCCTCGGTGCAATCCTTATACTTTTAGCCAGGTAACACTTGTGCATCCCCGTTCCAGGGCCGTCGCTAGTAGGCGTAACAATGTCTTGGTCAGCTCTGGTTCGTTGACCCTGACGCAGGCAATCAGCTACTAGTCGATGGCTGCTGTCAGCACATTCTCTGCTGCTCCTTCGGTCTCTACATTATCGCGGATTACTCTCATGATTGGTGCTGGCCAATGGCCAGCGTGAGTAACGTTACCTTTGCGTGTGCCCTGAAGTGGGCGTTAACTGTCGGCTGCATTCGATTTCCTAACATCCCAAGCGTGCTGATGAAGGTGGACTTGATTCGACCAAGTTGTCGTACTAAGTTTGACTTCCTCTGCGTGCCGCTCGCTATCTCGGGGATCACGTCAATCCCTTACCTCGTTAACCAAGTAGCCACGAACCTACCTGTTTCCAGGAGAACTGCAAGGAATCAATGTAGTGTCTTGATCAGCATATTTCACCTAATCCTGACTAACATTGTCCGAACAATAAGTTTTGCTTGACCAGATGACAGTCTCCTTTCCTCAAATAATTATTGTTGTTGCTTGTTTAATGCCTGCAATGAGTAAATGTACTCTTGTGTGCCCCTGAACAGGCGTTGAGTGGCGAGTTGTAGTAGCTTTCCTTACATCCCGAGCGGACTGATGGGCCGGGGTTCTCCAGGTGATTGTGTTATGCTTGGTTTCATTTGTGTGACGCTTGCTTCGAGAATTAAGTCGATCCACATCTCGTCAGCCAGACTGCCTTAAAAACAAGATATTTCCATGAAGCGCTAAATGAAAGAGAGATAATGTTCTTGGTCAGTATAAGGTGCACCGGGTTGGTCTAGCCAGTTGTGCTAATATTGACTTCATCTGCGAGTCACTCACTACTATGGCGATCAAGTCGATCCTTCACCTCTTCAGCCAGACTGTCATGAAAACAGCCCGTTTCCAGGGTGGGCTACTTGGAAGCCGAAGTGAGGGTTTTGCCCAGTATGGTTTGCTAGACCCTGACCAAAATGTCTGATCAGTACATTTTGCCTGACCAGACGTCAGTCTTCATCGCCATTAATATAATCATACTACTACTACTACTACTACTAATAATAATAATAATACCACTTGGATAGGTAAGCAACAACACTATGTTTTTAACGAAATTGTTAAAGAAATCACCGCTCCAAACCAAGCACATATTTTTTGTCGTGACCTTTCTATTAGAGCCAACTGAAATGGTTTCCCTTTAACTTGGCTGGAGTAGAAAATAAGGAACAATAATAATAATAATTACAATAATAATAATAATAATAACAATTATGTACTGTTTGAAACAAATAAATAATAAAGATTAGAGACTTCAGCTCGCTCGTTCTCGATACGTTTCCTCGGGTAGAGATTTGGCTACGTAAGCTCCAGTCTAAGTATGTAGATTTACTTAAGTCGGGATCTGTCAGCATAAGCCAAAGAATCACCACGCTTGTTTACAGCCTGCACGTTATTATGTGTTGCATCTCGTGCATTTCTCGTAATTGAAAATGAGTATCTTAACTAGTTCTTACCCACCCCCCCCCCACCCCCCCCATCCCCCCCCCCTTCTCTGTTCAATTAACTGATTAACTTCGCAGAGCCGATATATCGGCATGCAAAATGTGTTACAATGCTATAGAGCCAATATATTTTGGCTTGAACTTTTGCTTTACTTATAATTATTAGTTTCCCGATAACAAATTTCCCCAAATTTACAAATGTAGTTACGAGTTTAAACTAAAATTAAATGATTAGACCTGGAGAGAGTAAAGAAGAGCAGCCCAGGACCGTGTATGCTGGCCGGATGTTGTCAATGGCCTATGCTCTGAGAGGAGCGACGGGCGTTGATTGATTGACTGACCTACGCTTCCCATCGAGAGATTTATATTTTAAAAATAAATATGTGCTCAGAAGTTACAACCTTTCAGGTGTGAGTTCAATCAAATCACTCACTTGATCTTCTTCTGCTTATTTTTCGCTCAAAAAGACCGAACTGTATCGTCGAATTTTCCAGGTAGCTGGAGTATATATGCCTTCAACTCGGCACATCCGTTTCTGGCAAATCATGTTTTATGTTATCTCTCCCTAGCCTTAGGCTGTCCCCTGACTACGTGCAAGGCAGCAGGTAGTTTAAGATCAGAGATGTCCTTCACAGCTAAACTGTCTCATTTACCTGAAGTGTCTACGGCTGCTTAAGTAATACGATAAGAAAATATCTCGTCTGCACATCAGGTAATTAAAAACGTATATATATATATACGTTTCTTGTTGTTGCTATTGTTTAATTACCTGATGTGCAGCCGAAATATTGTATTTATATTTATACACATTTAGCGGCTCAAAATGAGTGCTGCCATTTAAATAAATTAAAACCAATCTTCATAATGATGATACTTGTTTTTTTCTTGGATATATTGACATTTCGATGTTAATATTTTTGTTTTTTTCTACAGAGAAATTTAGCACGGCCCAATAAACCAAATTTGTAGAATTTAAATTTGAAAATCGATTGGCTATTCTTCTCACACAAAGAACATTCGTGAATCGCTATCGAACGAGGAATTTCCTCTTTAAATCTGCAATTTTTGGTCTAGTTCATCGATGCAACAACAGGGCTATATGATCTACATGCCCCAAATTGGGAAACTAAGTTCTATTCAAACCCCAGAAATAAATGGCTCGTTTTGAGCAATGCATTCAGCATGAAGAAACAACATGGAATCGAGCCCGTTGTATTGAACTTAATATCCGCAGAATGTTCCTTCATGTGAAGGTACAGATGCGTCCCATGGCAACAATAGCCAGAACATCCTTATAACGACTCCAAAAGGATTTGCACCTGCATCCATGAAATGTACAATAGAGCAAGAGACTGAGCCAATCGATGTCTAAACACCACACAATTTTGCTGTTGATTTTCAAGATATGGCAAGAGACGAAAATGAATTTCTGCACACATCAATAATGGGGGGAATGAAGCCCGTTTTCACTTAAAATGGTTTATGTGGGGCTACCTAAAAAATCGTTTGTGCATTAATAATCTCTGCAATAACATGCAGCTGATAGAAGGCATTCGAGCAGAAATGCATGCACTGAGACCTGACACACTGACCCATGTCATGAAAATGCACTTGGAAGGGCGCGCGCTTGTGAGGCGGCAAATGAAGGTCTTTTGCTGGACATCGTCTTTCATAACTATATTTAAAACATTTTAAAATGTTATATTGGCATTAATAGAAATGTTTTTTCTTAAAGATTTGTTGTTGCTTAATGCTCATAATGAGTAAATTTATTCTCGTGTGCGCTCTGAAAATGCGTTAAGTAGTGGGTATAAGTAGATTTCCTCACATCCCAAGCGCGTTGATGAAGGTGGACCTCAGTCCTCCAAGCGGTTGCGTTTTGCATCGTTTCATCTGCTTGACGCTCACTACTACTTGGTTCACCTCGATCCACATCTCGTCAGGAAGACTGTCCTGAAAACCGTCTATTTCCAGGAAACGCTACATAGAAGATAGTTATAGGTCTTGGTCAGTATATTGTGCCTGAACCTGAGGCGACGTTCTGGTCAGTATGTTGTGCCTGAACCTGAGGCGACGTTCTGGTCAGTATGTTGTGCCTGAACCTGAGGCGACGCCCTCGTCAGTATGTTGTGCCTGAACCTGAGGCGACGTCCTCGTCAGTATGTTGTGCCGGGCCGCACTAGAGTCTTATTAATACACTATTTCAAAAATTAAACAATATAACAATGATATTCAGTTTTTTTTAACAGTAGCACTCATTTTGGGCCACCCTGGATATATATATATGGCTCGTTCTCAATCTCCCACTACCAAACCCTGAAAGAGCTTAAGTAGCACAATGTAGTCCAGAGAACGGAATGCGTTCTGTAGTAATTTACAGCTTGACTGCGATATTTGCACCTTTCGGTCCAACACATCCGAATTCAGCAATCATTTTTTGAGTACCGGGTTAGCACTCCCTCTTCGATCCCTTCTACTTAGCCAGTCTGCCCTGCTGCAGCCTGTTATCCAGGATCACGGCGTGGAGGTGTAGAAGAGTCTTGGCAGCTCTATTTCGATGGCCCTGGCGCTAGCAGTCAGCTATGGGTCGCTGACCACTGCAGCTCATGTGGTGCTCAGCATCTTGATCCCATATATATATATATGGGATCAAGATGCTGAGCACCACATATATATATACCGTTGTAGGGCGTCACAGACTCGACGGTGGCAGTGTATACTACCGTGATATAAAGGAACCAGGTGTAGGAACACCAGGTGGACGTTGAACTTTGTTTGCTGACATTGGATACACGAGACCTACTCATTGGGACCAAGTTATAGGAACATATCTTCCCCTCCTAGCTATGATATCACTTAGGTTCAAAAGATGGACATTGAAAGAATCAAACGTGACCCCGTTTCTCATGCCAAAAGCTTCCCCTACAAGGACTATCGACATCAGGCGGCCTGGTCTCCCACTGTCATGTACCTCGGCGTGACGAACACGGTAGATCGACGCAAGGTTCTAAATGTTTCAGTTGATATGGCTTACCTTCCGTAAGTATTATTATCACTGTTATTATTATTATCAATATGATTAACATTGTTATTGATATATTATTATTTATATTACTTATAAATGATTGTATTAGTTTCCATATAATTATTATTGTATTTTATTGTAAACGAGTAATAGTCATGTTGCCTCACGCAAGCGATGATGGCCACAACATCAGACGGCCTTGTCTTTATAATGTGATGTGCGCTGTATTTGGATTATAGTGAGGTAGGGAATGCGCTGATCCTCAATCTCACTCTCTTGTCCTGAGTTACCTTGGGTCAGTGGCAAGACTATTAGTCGAGACGACTGAAGGTAACTCAGGATGCATGCGTTCTTGTCTTACCTCCCGTGAGACAAGGGGTCGCTTTAAACTTGCGAGATTCGATCGCCCATCGTTTCCGTTGATCACTTTGGGAGGCTAGTGCCTTAACCTCTTGACCACCTTGACCCCATTATGTCAACGAGTATATTTATCTTGGACTTCTTCTCAATATGGAGAATAACCTGAAACCTGAACTGACAAGACGTCGTCGCGGGTTGGGGAACCTTCTCGTCTATTAACACGGTCCTGGGCTGTTGCCTCGACCATGACCTACGAGCCTCCTTCAATTCACTGTAATCCCTGCGATGTGATACGGTCCTGAGACGTGGACACTAACAACATCACTAGAGGACAAATTGAGAGACGCTTGGTCGGAATCATTCCGCGGGACTAACGTATGCAAGTTCTCCCCAATCTTGACATAAGGCGATTGTTCCTGGTGAAGTATGCGGTAATCCATGCAGACACGGTAAAACATAGATGGAAAGGTCACATGTTAAGACGAAGCAATGGTTGATGGAGCACAGCGACAACAGTATGGTACCCCCGAGGTAAGAAAAGACGGTGGGGAAGATCTCTAATCCGCTGGTCTGACTCCTTCGCTGTACGCTGCAAAATCCGAGATGTCTCTAGAGAAGCTCTTTCTTCTTCTTCGTACGCAGTCAGACAGTAACCATTATTTTTTCGAAAAAAGCGGCGGTCATCCTGAGGCTGTCGCCACTGCCATAGAGCTTGTCTTGCAGTTCCACTGGTGATGGCCACATCTGCTCTCTCTGATCCTCGTATGTCGGGCAGTTCTGCAGCAGATGTTCAACGGTCATTTTACCAGTACCGCACGGGCATTCGTCGGTACCACCTATCTTCAATTTGTTGAATAGGTGGTACCTCAGTCTATTGTGGCCAGTGCGAAGTCTGAAGACAACGACCTGCTCTCTTCGGTTCAACTGGTAATAGGCATCGTTTTTGGTGTAACCAGTATGTTCGGTTTCCCATTTGGTCATGTATCTGGCTTTGATAAGCAGTTTTAATCTTCGTACGTCATACTAGTATCTGTTTGTGGTAGTCTTGCACCTTCTTTTGCCAGTCTGTCTGCCTCCTCGGTGCCTTGGATGTTGCAGTGTCATGGGACCCACTGTACCACTACCCTTTTTGGTGCGGACTGCTGGCACAGTTTGCAGAGTGCTGCTCTTAAGTCATTAAGCTCAGTGTTTTTCTGGCTTTTTAGCGCTGTGACTACGGCGAGAGCATCTGTAAGCAGGACTATATGGCTTTCATTTTCATTGTGTGTCACCATTTCTTCCACTGCCGCCTTCAGTGCCTCTGCCTCCGCTCTGAAATTGCTTGTGTACTTACCAGTAGCGAATGACAGTGTTATTTCTCTGCCATGTGGTAGGTTCAGGAATGCTCCTGCCCCTCCGTTCTGTGTAGTGTTTGTTACAGAACCGTCGGTGTATACATGGGTCAGTCCATGCTTGGGTAGCTTTTCGATATGAAGCTTAGGGTAGTATCTCTCTTTTTTTTTCAGTCTGGCAGTTTTTGTTTCCAATACCTGGTATATTTTCTACCACCTCTGGAAATATATCCTGCCTCCAGGTAGGTTTTCGTACAGTAGTGATGGGTTTTGGTGTTGTTAGTGCGTTTATGGGATCTTCGTGCATCTTTGCTTTGGCTATTTCTGCAAAGTTTCTCCGCTTTAGTTTCCCATTTCCCAAATTGTTTAGTCTCTGGTGCATTGGATGGTCGGTCAGTCTTCGGAGTTTCTCTGACTGCAGCTGTTTTTGGTACTGGTACCAGTATTGCGTCTTTCCATGCCTGTGGTACAATTCCCCTTTTCCAGCTTTGGTTCAGGACCGATAGCAGTTTCTTCTTCGCTGTTTGGCCCAGCCCCATCAGCATTTCGTTTAATATCCCGTCTTTTCCGGGAGATTTCCTTTTCTTTAATGTTCTCATAGCCTCTTCCATTTCGCGCATTGTTAATTTGGCCATCATGTGCTCTTCAGGTGCCGTATTCATGTTGTCGTGCCCCTTTAGCTCTTCGCTAATGTCTGTATGCTTGTCTGCAGGGACCTCGATGTGGTTTGCTCTGGAATAGTGATCGACAAAAGCGTTTGCGGCTTTCTTACCTGTGATCAAGTTCTCGCCCTGCTTGATGTTAATATGTTTGTTTGACGGGGTTTCGTCGTTCATGGCTCTGACTAGCTTCCATAGCTTGTTCCCGTCTTTGTCCAGGTTTAGGCTTTCCGTTTTATTTTTCCAGCTTTCTCTTGCTGTTTGCTTGAGAGTGTGTTTGTATTTCGCCGTGGCGGCTTTGAGGGCGATGTTTGCCTCCATGGATTGTTCTCGCTATGCCATGTTCCTAGCATTTGTTACTGAATCTTCCACTTTCTGCAACTCATCATTCCAGTAGGGCTTATAGTTTGTCCTAGCTCCTCTTGGGATGGTTTCAGTGGCGGCTTGCATTATTGCCTTGCTTAGGCTTTCCACCATGGGCTTCATTTTGGTGTTTCGTGTGTTGATGGTTTCACACAGCCCATCTGTCAGGATTGCAAATCTATCCCAGTCGGCTCGTTTGTAATTCCAACGTGCCAGCGGTTTTGTTTCCTGTGGGCCTACTTCCATGTCAATGGTTAGCCTGATCGGCCTGTGGTCGGTACCTGCCAGTTGGTTTAGCACCTGGCGGTTTATTTTATGGTGTATGTCCTGTGTGGAGAAGGCCAAATCTGGAGTCGAGGTGGTGTGCCATGTTCTTGAATAGAAGCCTATCCTCCAGCCTATTGATTAGGGAAAGATTTGCATCTGTCTCCCAATCTTCCACTTCGTCACCTCTGCTGTCTGTGTCAGAGTATCCCCATCTCTCCGAGTGGCTGTTGAAATCTCCAACTGCTATGCAGTTGGAGTCTCTGACCTCCATACTCGAGAGCGATAGGTCTCTATTTGGTGGTCCGTACAGATTGAAAATACGGAGCTTCGTCTCTTGAGCCATTATGTCAACTCCTACAATTTCTGCTTGTCCGGTGGGATTGACAGATACCGCGCTACTCGGTATGCAGTTTCTGGTCAGTATCAGGACCCCTCCTTTGTGGCCTTCTCTATCGAGACGGAAGGTCTGGTATCCTCTGATTGAGAATATATGATTATTGTTGAGGTGCGTTTCCTGGATACATGCCACGTCAATCTTACCTTCATGCAGGTGATGTGTTAGGGAAAGTTTTTTGTTAATGACTCCCTCCGCATTCCACTGTAGTATTTTGAGGGTCTTGAGATTTTGGTCGATAAAGGTTGTGACTCCACGACACATTGGTGGGTGACCACCAGTAGTCAAGGGTGGGCCCCTTCGAGGCGTGAGGCCTGGCACTATCGCTGCCTGGCGGAACTCCGCAGGATGAGCGCCATGCGTTTTTCTAATCGGTTGTACTGTCATCATGCTGCGATTTACGTTGCACTGTTTTGTTAGGCTTGCGGCCCCGTGCATCCGATTTCAAGAGGCGTTTCTGTAGGGATGCCCTCCTTAGCCTTTGGCTGTCCCCAGCCTATCTGCAAGGCAGCAGTTGTTTATGATCAGAGTTGTCTCTCTTATGGAAGTTGTCTTACCAGACTATCGAGTCTTCACTAGTCGTGTCTATAGGGTGCGATGATGATATGTGAGATGATATTTGAGATATATGATATGGACTGGTTTACCCAGAAAAGAGGCAGTCCAGTGTGTCTGTACCCCAGGATCTTCACGTCCTGCCAGAAACGTAGCATTTGCATGTGAGTGGGGTATCTCTTTCTCCCTTTATTTTCGTGGCTTCTATGCAGAGATGGTACGCCTAGCATTCCCCGCCACCTGGGATGTTGACACAGTGGGGCAGGTGTGCAATGTCCGCTGGTCTGCATCTCTTTTGCGTCCAGCATGATAGCTATATGGCTGATAACGTGCAGAGGTAGATATCGAAGCAGAAGTGCATTTAACCAGAGGACAAGCCTTGTAATGTCACAGAGATGTTGTTCGCCTAGTGTGCGGACAGATCTCATGGTCATTGGTTGAGTCTCGACAGTTCCCAGTGAGGTGGCTGCTCTACTGTTTTCGACACCCCGACCAGGAACTAAGTCTTATGTTGGTGGTTTCGCACCCCATCGCCGTATAAGGTGAGTATCAAGCAGCTGTCCGCCCGCTTTGATCGGCGGACGGCAGAGACCTCTTTCTGCGGCTCTACCGGATAGGGCTGGGGCGCAACCCCTAGGTCCCGAACATGTAGGAGCCTCCCATTGCAGTGGTGCTGAAATTTTGGGCGGGATTGCGGCTTACAAGGGTTCGGCCGTAATCCCCCACATGGTAGCCTCGCGCCATTGGCTTATCAGCCTGGTGCGTGTACCAAAGTGTCTGCGGCTCCTCTCGATATGAGCTGGTTTTCCGTAGCAACGCCCTGTCATTAGTAGGGTAAAACTAACCTGTCTTTAGATGGTCTATTTCCAGCACCCGTTCACTATTTTGCCAGAAGAATTTATTGAGGGCTTTTGTTTGTCAGTGGCCAGGTATTTGAAATCTGCGGTTTCTGCGGGGTTAAACACGATTTCTGTAGCGTTCTTTCATTAGAATGTTAGAGAGCTGACTTGTCTTCCGTGAGTCTAATACCAGCGTACGTTCATTATTTGACCCAACGGTAGTGCTCTCGATTTGTCAGTCGTTCTACAGTATTGGCGTGTTCAGTCAAATTAAGCCGCAGGTTCCTCTCCTGGTGGTGCCCTTCCATCAATTCCTTTAGTGAGACAATCAAGTTACTTAGAGGGTAGCCCCAGATTTTCGAGGGTCTAATTCCATCACCCGTTCCATATTAGACCCAACGAAAGTGCTCTCGGCATGTCAATCATGTCAGTGTTTGGCCGTGTTGAGTCAAATTAAGCCGCAGGCTCCACTCCTGGTGGTGCTTTTCCGTCAATTCCTTTAAGTTTCAGCTTTGCAACCATACTTCCCCCGGAACCAAAACACTTTGGTTTCCCGGAAGCTGCCCGCAGAGTCATCGAAGCAACTCTTGCGGATCGCTAGTCGGCATCGTTTATGGTCAGAACTACGACGGTATCTGATCGTTTTCGCGCCTCTGACTTTCGTTCTTGATTAATGAAAACATTCTTGACAAATGCTTTCGCAGTAGCTCGTCTTGTGGCGATCCAAGAATTTCACCTCTAACGCCGCAATACGAATGCCCCCGTTTGTCCCTGTTAATCATTACCTCCAGTTCCGAAAACCAACAAAATAGAACCGAGGTCCTATTCCATTATTCAATGCACCATTATTCAGGCAGCCGAGGCCTGCTTTAAACACTCTAATTTTTCAAAGTAAACGCGCCGGCCACCCAGGACGCTCAGCGAAGAGCACCCGTAAGAGAGACGGCAGACGGTAGGGCAGGAGACAACGGGCAGTGAACCGGCGCGAGCCGGACCGCCCGCCTGCGCCTGAGATCCAACTACGAGCTTTTTAACTGCAACAACTTTAATATACGCTATTGGAGCTGGAATTACCGCGGCTGCTGGTACCAGACTTGCCCTCCAATAGATCCTCGTTAAAGGGTTTAAAGTGTACTCATTCCAATTACGGGGCCTCGAAAGAGTCCCGTATTGTTATTTTTCGTCACTACCTCCCCGTGCCGGGAGTGGGTAAGTTGCGCGCCTGCTGCCTTCCTTGGATGTGGTAGCCGTTTCTCATGCTCCCTCTCCGGAATCGAACCCTGAGTCCCCGTTACCCGTTATAAACATGGTAGGCATGTCACGTACCATCGACATTTGATAGGACAGACATTTGAAAGATGCGTCGCCGGCACATGAGGCCATGCTATCAGCACAAAGTTATCCAGAGTCACCAGTGGGGACGCCGCAACCCCGCGAGGGGAAACGACGATTGGTTTTGAACTAATAAAAGCGCTCTTTCCGCGAGGGTCGGAGCTTGGTAAGCATGTATTAGCTCTAGAATTGCCACAGTTATCCAAGTAGGATCGTGTCATCTAAGGAACCTCGACTGATTTAATGAGCCATTCGCGGTTTCACCGTGAGACAGTGTGAACTTAGACATGCATGGCTTAATCTTTGAGACAAGCATATGACTACTGTCAGGATCAACCAGATATCTGTCGGAGACGTAAGTACAGCCCACACCGGTCAGCGGAGGAAGGGTGTGTGAAAAGCCTCACTGGGACAGCCGCAGGGACCGACTGACGGGACGGACGGACGGTTGTTCCACCCGTCCCTCACTCCGTCGACCTAGGACCGCCTGACAGGCGCCTCCTACACGCACCAGACGACCGACCGACCGGGCTCGCTCGAGGAGGGATGGCAGCGCTCTGTGCAGAACGGATCCCAACAACCTCGGCGATGAATTTCACTGGGACTAGAGACAATTTGGCCTGCCGGCCTGCCCTTCTCCCGAGGAGAACGCAGGGCCTTGAGGCACGATTCCTGCTTTCCATTTGCCGATCACAAGCTCTTTGCGAGAGTCTGACCACCAGCGAGACGAATTGTCGAGCTCTGCTATAAGCCTTAGATAAATCACCACGGACGGACCACGTTTCCTGATACGGACCAGACAAGCGCACCTCGGTGGAGGAGACGCCACAACAAATCACACCCCAATAGCTGTACGGGGAAAGGCAGGCGAGCGTTTTCCGCAAGCCCGCGCAATCGCTCCGCCTGGCGGGACTGAGATCGCTTTACGAACACTGGTTGAAATTGAATCGCGGCGGCGAGACAACTACCCCAGATCTCTAGAGAAGCACTTACCACGCACTGGTCTTCCGTGGCCCAAGACAGGGTCCGCTGCAGACCAAGTTGAGCCCCGCAGCTACGCTGAGGAACGGATCATCAAGATTAAAATTGTATTTATAAGTATATTTTTGCTATAAATAAACTCTCCTGAGGAGCCACGTCATGACGAAAACTGTAGATCGACCCAAGTCCTCGAGTAATTACATCTGTGCTTGCTATTAATTGTTTAGATTAACACAAGTCCTGTAGTGTACTACTTGTTCGCTTGATATTAATTTAATCACTGTCAGGCTCCGTTGAATGACTAAAACTGTAGTTCGATCCAAGCTATGGATTGTATTGCCTCTATGCCTAATAGCACATTCAGTGCTGAACTCTAGCACGACCAACATGATGAACGACAAATTAAATGTAGTGTTTTTTATTTTACTCTTGCTGTTAATTATCTCCCCTTCAGTACCATTTGGATACCAGAGCTGTAGCTCGAACCAATATACAGAGTGTACTGCCTCTACGCTTGTTGTGACTCTCTCTCCGTCAAGACCCACTCACTGGATGAGCAGAGCTGTTTCTCGACCCAAACCCTAAAGTGTACTGCCTCTACGCTTGTTGTTAACTCTCTCCCCGTCACGACCCACTGGATAATAAGAGCTGTTTCTCGACCCATACCCTAGAGTGGACTGCCTCTACGGATGCTATTAACTATCAGCATAACCAAAACTGTAGATCGACAAAAGCCCCGGAATGTATTTCCTCTATGCTCGCTGCCGGCTCTTTCATCGTCATAAAACCCCAGCCTGACATAAATAGTAGATTCGAGAAACATCTTGATAGCTTATGGATTCTTTACCTGCTATCCACTTATTCCGAAACCATCCCTTCCATATCTATTGAAAGAAGGGCTAAGATTCCAACAAATTGGTATTTGCTTAACGCTAAAGTTGCGTTAACCGTATTAAAACCAATGTTGTACATAGTTTACCGTCACTAGCCATTCATTATTAACTTCAGCAACGAGCAAGCATTGTATTATTGATTAACAGAAAAACTGCCAAAGGTCAAATACTTAGAAATATATGTTTGATCTCGTCGTGACGAGATTACAAACAATAACAACATAAATTATTTAAGTAGTCTGTTTTCATCTTCCTGCAATGAACATAACATAATATGTATTCTATAAATTAACAGGAACAAGAATGAAAACGTTAGTTTATTCAAGAAAAGTGTAACAACAATCGTACTATGCGGTCCAGAAATATGAGAAAATAAGTTAGAGTAGCACAATCAGTCTATAGACCTTTGCTGCACACATCACCCTCGCGTAAATAGGGAACTCCGTTACATACTTGGTGTTAGATAACTTGAAGTTGTGAGAAAGCTAAAAAATAGTAGATTCTTTACATTTGTTTATTATTTTCATTAGGTTAAGCAGCCGGGACTGGAAAATAAGCTAATCGAAATTGTCATTGCATGTGTCTACCTAGGCCATAAAAGCTCCGACAGTATCAACACTGATAAAGAGATCTCACATATGAGAGCGGAGTGTTGCCTTAGCTTCAACCGTATTACACCGAACTCCAGCAGATGAATGACGTCAAGACCACGGTAAACGTTCAATAGCACGGTTGTCCCAACAATAGTATATGAGTGTGTGGTTTGGGAGTCCACGTATAACAGACTCAAAGAAGCTATGTGCTACCAAAATAGCAATGAAGCGAAGTGTCATAAATGTCATCTTGAGAGTCCACATCGCTGACATCCGCTTCGAAAATTTAGGTTAAGGACGTTGCTAAAGTCCAATGCAAAAATACAAAAATGCAAACGGACAGGTCATGTATTCCGCATGCCTGGCGATAGATGGATGAGGGCCGTGTCTTTCTGGTGGTCATGCAACTACAACTACCCTAGCGACCGTCCGCCGACGAGATGGAGAAATGATCTGCAACACGACTTTGGGCCATACAAATAGCCCAGAGTGAAGGACAAACACTGATTGAAACAGATTTTAGCAGCCTGACAACGGACCACCTTGTCTGATTGAATACATTAATTCAAGTATCCAGGCAAGCAATGTATTTCTGCTTAATAATAACGATAGCCGTCCAGCGCAAGCGATGATGGTACCAGCAGGCGCGTAGTGTTACTCTGTACACGGAAGTCTGGATGTCACTGTCCGATTCTAGCACATCTTCTCCTTCCACATATATAACGTTTAAGGTCAGGACTGGGGAACTGAGACGCTAGTCCAGTCACGCACAACATACTGGCCAGGATATCGCGTCAGGGTCAGGCACAACATACTGGTCAGGACGTCGCGTCAGGGTCTGCCCCAACATACTGGCCAGGTCGTCGCGTCAGGGTCATGCACAACATACTGGCCAGAACGTCACGTAAGGGTCAGGCACAACATACTGGCCAGGACGTCACGCAAGGGTCAGGCACAGCATACTGGCCAGGTCGTCGCGTGAGGGTCATGCACAACATACTGGCCAGGACGTCGCGTCAGGGTCAGACACAACATACTGGCCAGGACGTCAGGTAAGGGTCAGGCACAACATACTGGCCAGGACGTCACGCATGGGTCAGGCACAACATACTGGCCAGGACGTTGCGTCAGGGTCAGGCACAACATACTGGCCAGGGCGTCGCGTCAGGGTCCGGCACAACATACTGACCAGGACCACTATCTTTCTTTGACATTCACGATCTAAAAATAACTGTGTGAATCCATTCTATTCTTATATGCATTAGTTTACGCTGGCTTGACTTTTTCGTATGGTAATGCATTCCAGTGAATAACTTTCAAACGTTTATGGCTCTTTGCTTGAGGTGTTATATTCATTTTAATATCCAATCCCAGTTTAGTTCAATGTTCCTTCACTTTTTTCAGTTTAACTGCACAATCAATCTATAGTCTTTAGTCATGCCGCAGCTTCGCTTTATTTTTACATTTCTTTATTTAACTTAACATGACCTTTGCCCGTTTGCATGGACTTCTATTTCTAGTGTTTTTAAAAATTCCTTTCCACATATCCTAAAGAACTTAAATTGTGTACCCAGACCATTAGTGCGTCAACTTTTAACAGATCCCCGAATGCAAGAAAACTTTTAAAAACGCAAAAGAAACCCCAAAATATATAAAGGTATGCTTCTGTAGTCCCCCATAACAAACAAAACATGTCTTAATGTAAATTAAACTTGTAATTAAAAGCGTTTCTTTCAATATTCGCTTGCTACCTATTCATACCTATGAGAAAGAGACTCAGCTTCTATGACAATTGGACGCTGACACGAGTAATAAAAAGCGAACTCTCTCTGTAAACTGTCCATAGCAACCAAAAAATACAAAACATTTGCCAAACTTTCAACATTTTAGAAACGAAACTAAACAGAGCACTTATAATTAACCAGAACTCCGCAGCGCCAACATCGGGCTGTGGCATAAACAGAAAATGTGAGCTCCAGTAATACGTCCATCATGTTCTGTCTCTGTCACTTAAACACGATTACATGTATCAAAGAATGAATTATTAATGGCCACAAACGAATTATCCAAACCAGGTTTTTAATCCGCTGTGTCTGGTGTGGAACACCAATAGCAGAGATGAATTATATTTCGTAAATACGTGTACTTCAATACGCTAACAGCTGATAAGCGTTGATAAACAATGCGAAGGGTGGAGTTCTTAAGACTGTGTGATAGGCTGCGGCAGTGAGTCTTGGGATTGTCACGGCGGGGTTCTCTGACGATGGTGAAAGAATGAATACAAGTACTGCTAAATATTACGGAGCTATGGGGACCCCAGGCTAATACAGTTTTAGATTCGATGTTTTATTATGTTACTGGATGGAAGAATGGAATTCCAATGTGTTTCTGTCAGGGAAAGTGTCAGATACAATTATCAGTTCTAATGTAATTGACTGACAGTGATTCATATCAACCGTGCAATCTCTTCATATCAACCGTGGAATCTATTCTTATCCACTGTGCAACCTCGATAAGCTAATGTGAGAGAGAAAGTGGACAATTAAAAAAAAGAAACAAGAGAGAGAGAGAGAGAGAGATGGAGAGAGAGAGAGAGAGAAAGAAAGAAAGCGAGAAAGAGCGAGAAAGAGAGAGGGAAAGAGAGAGAGAGAGAGAGAATAACAACAACGATCAGATATTTAAGGTGATGGCCACTCAAGAAATAAATTAAATCAAGAAGCGTTGCTCGTTTGAAAATTCGCGTTTCAAGCAACCCATTTTCGCAATGGAGTAGAGATCAAGCCCATATCGTTTCAGAGACGGGTGAAAACTCAAAGGACCCTTATACACTCTGTGTACGTAAAAAAAGAAAACCTTGTTCTTTGAAATTCCATTACAGCAGGTTAGTAGCCACGCTCCGGGAACACCATTTTGAATTAAAATTAAATTCATATATGTACATAATAAGGCCACATTTTACAGCCGTTTTCGTCATGACACATCCGTTTTTGTCATGACACAGCCGTTTTCGTCATGATACATCCATTTTCGTCCTAACACATCCGTTTTCGTCATGACAAATCCGTTTTCGTCCTGACACAGCCGTTTTCGTCATGATACATCCGTTTTCGTCATGACACAGCCGTTTTCGTCATGACACATCCGTTTTCGTCATGACACAGCCGTTTTTGTCATGACACATCCGTTTTCGTTATGACACAGCCGTTTTCGTCATGACACAGCCGTTTTCGTCATGATACATCCGTTTTCGTCATGACACAGCCGTTTTCGTCATGACACAGCCGTTTTCGTCATGGCACATCCGTTTTCGTCATGACACATCCGTTTTCGTCATGACACATCCGTTTTCGTCATGACACATCCGTTTTCGTCATGACACCTCCGTTTTCAGCACGACATTGTTCGGCAACAGGTTTGCCTTCCACCTTATTCTCTTAGGCCGACTACACCAAATTCAGTCTTTTTCCACGGCCACCTCTTTGAGGCTGAAAACGGATTTAATGAGCTGCGATTTGTTGATCCAGAAAAAAGCATCCATATATGAGTCGTTGATAGTCCGTCAGTTCATGTACTGTGCTACATCTTTGATGACGATGATGAGGATGAAAATGATGATTTTAATAATACAGATAAATGTTAGTTATCCAACGCAAAAGATGATGATGACATCTCCAGATGATGTTACTTACGCTGTTTGTGGATTACAGTCAGTCAGAAAGATAGTGCTCTGGTATCAACTTCACTCTCTGATCCCAAGCTTCTTTGGATAAGTGGCAAGACATACATCGAGACGACTGGAGGTAACTCATGATACATTACAGACATGCTGAGAGTGACAACACTTAGGATACCAATTTCAAAGTCTGGGGATTAAAGTTCAAATCCCTGAATGGAAGACTTGTATAGTATTTATCGGCGGCGAAATAAATAGCCTTGTCTGCAGACGGTACGTTTACTAACGCCTGAAACTTTTTTTTTTATTCCTCAGTTTTCTTAGTTCCTATAACATTCATCAGTATTTGTAACGGTAAGATTTCCCTAGCAATAAACAAATGTATATGCCAGTCCCGAGTCCTGCTTTACGGTACCGAAACCTGGACATTACTCAAACATCAAATGTCGAGACTGGAAGCCTTCTATTTGAGCTATCAGCAGCGCATTCTTGGCATCCAGTGGCATGACTACATCTGCTAAAACAGGCCCCCATAGATTTCTAGAAATAATTGACCACCGCAGAGCTTACGGTTGTGCCCTGAAATCCCGGCCACCAGAAACTACACAAGTCGTTCCACAGCACCAACGATTTTCTCCCAACTTGTTGAAGACACAGAAGAGGCCGCCCCCGCACAGTATGGCGCCGGCAGATAGCAACTTCCACCTCCACTCTGGATAAGGCCTGAAACCATCCCGTAGCTGTGTGGCATGGTTGTGACCTACCGATGAAACGGGCCTTAGACACGTAAGCGAACATTATTATTATTAATATCTGTCGACAGGAAGTGTCGCCTTAAACAGAAGACCAAAGGTCAGTACCATGGCAACAATTGCCGACGCGCATGAAGATAACTCTTAATGTTCTGATCCGCAGCTTTTGTGAAATCGGTTACCCAGTTCCCTCCCATGCTGTTTTTGCCCACCCAAACGCATAGGTCAGGTACCCGTTTACAGGTTGGTCGACTGGAGGAGTGGTCGTACCATGCAGGAACCATGGCTTCGATTTTTTCATTTCTGTCCGTCCGTGCGCTCGAACCCCTCGAACGTTGTAGCTCTTTTTCTAGTACGCCGATTGGGCTACACAGTCCTCAATCTTAAACAAAACAACAACAAAAATGGGGAAACCAGGGTAAGGATAGATACAGGTTACCAATGAAGAACACCAGATAAAGTACAACAGATAAAAGAAAACACTGTGCTACCAGTACCAGACATAGGCATTGCATAAGGCCCATGAACAAAAGTGCCTACGAAGCCTACGAAAGGTCACAAACCGTACCAGAAGAGACAGTATCACCAATAAGATTATTCGGAAGAGGGTTGGAACAAGTCCCTGCCTACAGTACATCGAGCAGCAGAGAGTGAACTGGTATGGCCGGATTGTGAGAATGCAACCAGACCACATTGTTCATGCAACCTTCTACACGAGAACATCAGGAAGAACTAGAGGTAGTTCGAAGAAAAGGTGGATACACAGCATAAATGAACCTGCCGAAAATGGGAACAAATGTTACTCGGGCCATGATAGAGGCGAAAAACAAATACATACCACGACACTGAGCCGGTAAAAAGTGAGACGACAAAAGTAGAAGAAGAAGAAGAAGAAGAAGAAGAAGAAGAAGAAGAAGAAGAAGAAGAAGAAAAAAGATGTAACGGGAATAAGAGAAGAACATAATGTAGAGATGAAAAGGAGATACAAGGTAAATACATAATATTTAAGATAAAGACGAACTAAGAAACATGAATGCTAGCATGGAGGATAGAATGAATCCTTGGTTTAATGCCACACAATTAGGAATGCAACAGACAAATACCGGAGAAGGCCATGCGGTGCTATATACTGGAATGGCTATTATCAGAGCTAGGGAAACACCGACTTCCTGCAACATTTTCGATAACCAACACCCAGGGATGGATTTAGATACAAGCTAAACAAACTTCAGCTTAGGGTCTATTTGTGGCTTCCTGCCAGGATCAGTGATTTCTCTGTTAACAGTTGCAAAATACTGCCGCGATTATATGGCATCAGCAAGTTATATCCGGTTCTGTAACAAGTTATACAGAAACAAACTATCTAACGAAAACGAAAAACCAAACCAAACTGGGTTCAAGGCAGAGAAGAGTCAACATGGCAATCCATGGAATCAAAAAGAAAAAGAAAATATATGCATTGTAATGGTTGTTTGAAGTTTGAGCTGCGCTTGATTAGCTACGCTTACGATTAGATCTGATGTTTTGTGTGTTTGTTTCGGATGTTCTCAAGTTTCTGATGAATATTTGCACTGATTGTTGCCCTGCAGAGCTGCTTTAATGTGAGAGTGTCTTTATTCATCTGAGTGGTGTATTTCGCAAGTTACAATGCATTTTGTTCGCGGTCTTTGCATCGTCTAGTAAAAATATATGGCAATTTTTGGTGGAACATCACTCTTCTCCCAGTCGCGGAAATCGAGCCCTACATGACACCACTCGTTCCGCTTGGCTGCTCCCCAGCGTCAGACCAAAACACTATGCGATATTCAAGGGCTCTTCTTCATATCTTGATGTGAATTTTCTCTGGTCTATACCCCCCAAGGAGACCCTAGGCACCCTCTCATTTCTCCGTATTCTAAGCGGAGAAAGAATTTCATCGCCTCGCATGGTATTAGCAGCATGGATAGACTTAAGGAAAGCTTTTGATAAAGTTTGGAAAGAAAGGCTTTTAAAGAAAATTCTACTGCGTCATGGTGTGCCTCAGGGAGTGGTATTTCCCCTACACTTTTCATAGTCTTCATCAATGACTTGATTGCTGAACTACCACAAGGAACACAAGTTGCAATATATGCAGATGACTTGGTAATATGGTGTACAAAGGAGCAAGCAACAGTGGCCGCTAGAATGCTGCAACGAGTTATTGATGCCTTAACCTCATGGACAAACAGATGGTGTGTAAACATTAACACATAAAAATGTACCACTACGCTTTTCACCCTCTCCCCAAAACAAAAAGCTGGAGTTATCAAGATAATTGGAGAACACCTCAGAGACGATAAACAACCCACCTATCTTGGAGTTACATTCGATGGTAGGTTGACATGGAGGGAACACGTCAACAAGGCGGCCAAAAAAGCCAGGAGGAAGCTAGCCATCCTGAGAAATTTAAATGGAACCACATGGGGAGCTAGTGGAGAAATACTTAACAAAGTTTACCAACAAGGTATACAGCCACATCTAGAATATGGGTCAGCAGTGTGGTGCCTTGCAGCAAACACTACCTTAAAAGAGATGGATAAGGTGCAAAATCAGGCACTTAAGGTCATTACAGGAGCAATGAAATCAACACCTATAGTGGAGATGGAGAAAATGGGAAGGATACAAGCACTAAGAGAACGCAGAGACACACAGGTATTAACACAGGCAGAAAAGTTTATCTGCATGCCGAGCCATCAAATGAAAGACAGATTTCAAAATTTAGCAATGGGAAAACTGAAAAGAAGTAGTTTTATGCACCAGGCGAAACGACTACGCAGGCAAAATATAGATCTACCTGAAGTTGACATCCCCCTAAAGTCTGTTCCAGACCAAACCCATTGGAGAGAGGAGCATGGACTATCAGTATGCATTCCAGCAAAAGTGAAAGGAATATTAGACAAGGATGAACAGAACAGTGTGGAACGTAGGATAGTGATCCTCAATTTCCTGAATGAAGAATACCCACAGGACCTCTGGATCAGATAATTCACAGATGGGTCAGTACAGAATGCAGTAAAGAATGGTGGAGCGGGAGTGTACATAGAATACCCAAACAACATTAGGGATACAGTCAGAGTACCAACTGGAAAATTATGTCATACATATGATGCCGAAATACAGGCAATCAAGGTGGCAACTGAGAAACCGTTGAACACCAATGTCAGTTCACAACCTGTAGTATTTCTGACAGATGCACAATAAGCACTCCACGTACTCAAATTTGAGAATCTGCCAGATCTACAGGCTCTACTGTCTGAACTGAGCAACCAGCGCAAGTTTGTCATGCAGTGGATACCTTCTCATTGTGGAGTACCAGGAAACGAAAGAGTAGATTGACTGGAAAAGGAGGGTGCTGCAGACGAGCAACCAGATGTGCCAGTTACATACCAACAGAAGATAAGGATGATCAAATCAATCAGAAAGCCACCTACAGTAACACCAGACGATTACCATAACATGAACAGACAAGAGCAAACTATTGTGTTGCGCCTTAGAATAGGACACAACCGACTCCGCAGCCACATGTACACAAAAATGAAGATTGGCAACTCAGCCATGTGTACACGCGGACAGGCACCCCAGACAGCAGAGCACATACTACAAAACTGCCCCGAATATGATTTACAGAGAAAATCTCACTCGCCCATAGAAACAACACTGGAAGAGAGCCTTTATGGACCTGTATGTGAACTACAAAAGACAGTGAAGTTTATACAAGAGACAACATAACAGATATAGACAATATTTTAAAGCGAACGAAAGAAGAAGCAGAATCGCCTCGCAGAAAGAAAACATTCAGGGTGCAGAGGTGGAGCCCGAGAACGGCAGATGACAGCCTCTGACACCGGTTCGACACTTAGGAGAAGCAGAACTTCTCAAACACTCCCTCACCGCGGCCCCCACCACAAGGCAGCGGAGTACCCGTCTCCCACCCAATAACCCACCGAGATCGCGGTCGACACCCCTATTGCCCAGTAGGGACGGGGCAGCATCCCCTACTGTCCCCGCCATTGTGGATTGCTATAGGCGAGGGCTGGCAGAGCGCCGTTTTGACTGGTCATGGTGGCGTCCGACCGACGCAAAGGGCATCAGATGACTGGACGAACTTTATTTATTGTAATGTTTAGTTGGTTATTGTTCCAACAACCTGTGGGATCTTGCTCTTTGGTCCACTTGCTCTTTGCTATATAGTCCGCAAGTGTTTGTCAGTTGGACATACACAGAAATCACGCTCAACAGTTTCTAACTTAACTTAACGTCTTTGTACTGGTTTAGAAGACTCTGCAGTGTTTTATACAACTAGTTTAATTTACATGCAATCTATTCTTAAGTGCATTGATTGTCCTTGCCTCCACTACTTCCTGTGGCAATGCATTCCAAGCATTCATCACTCTCTGATTAATAAATATTTTCTAATATCAAAGCTGTACTTTTCTTTAGTTAACAATGTAGCTATACCCTTTTGTTCTTGTAGGTGTTTGAATTTTGAAGGAAAAAAACAACAACTTTTTACAGTCTAATTTATACTTTCCTTTGATCATCTTATAAGGTTTCAGAGGGATGTATTATGCACATCCTGCACTCAGGAGTATGTTCTGGTTGGATGAACCATTTAAAAAAACAACAAATACTTGAGATGTTGCTTATATTTCCTTGTGGCTTTATTTTTCTCTATATTCAGTCAAACCCTTAACTTTCTGTTTCTCCTAGTATTGCTATATTCAGTCGATCCTTAACTTTCTCTTTCCCCTAACATTGCTATATTCAGTCATTCAAATCCTTAACGTTGTCTTTCCTCTAACATTGCTATATTATGCTGTTAAGCGTTAAATGGGAGTTTCAGTCGTTTGTACTGCGCCAAGTGCGCTGCGTCGGTCAGTGTGAGCTCGTGTCGTTGCAAAATCATTCTAATGTCATCTATCCACCTGTCATGCGGCCGATCCCTTGCCCTGTAGCTAGATCAACCAGATATATAAGCTCTCAGTGGAAGTTTATGATGGTGCCCTCTCTTGAGATGCCCAAACCAACTTATTTTCTGCCTAGTAATGTATTCGGCACAAGATGCTGTGCCGACCATACTGCGAATATCGTTTCGTGTTCTTTCTTTCATGGTAACATTGATAACTTTACTCAACCACTTCATTTCACATGTCGAAATTATGCACTCACACACATTGAACAATACGTGATAGACTGAGGTACCACCTATTCAACAAATTGAAGATAGGTGGCACCGACGAATGCACGTGTGGTACTGGAAAAATGACCGCTGAACATTTGCTGCAAAACTGCCCTACATACGAAGATCAGAGAGAGCAGATGTGGCCGTCACCAGTGACAACACTAGACAAGCTCTACGGCAGTGTCGACAGCCTCAGGATGACCGCTGCTTTTTTAGAGAAAATAAAGGTCGACGTCTGACAGCATAAGAAGAAGAAGAAGAACAATATGTGGCACTGATAGCACGGAGTCGGCATACATATACTGTTAATCAGCTGTTGCTTCGTTGCCAAAATAATCCTCGGGCACCTACGCAGTGGGGACAGCTGATAAGTCATCGTAGATGCCTTCTGACACCTGGTCTCGATTTTCCTGTCGATCTTGGTGACAGTAAAAAAAAAACGCTGCCCAAATATGTGAACTCGTGTGCCTGTTGACAAGCAATATCATTTACAATTATGTTTAACGGAGCAGGTGTTCATTTGATTGTCATAGTTTCTGTTTAATTTTCGTTAGCTCGTAAATTATAATTAGCAGAGTTAGTCGCAATGCGTTCGTGTGATATTGCAATTTATTTTCATCGTCGTACAACAGACACTGAATATCCGAAAAGAGTAATTCGTGTTTTAAGTTCCGTTTTTATTCAGATGTCTCCATTTAACTAGTCTCTCTGGGACGATGAGACTAACGTGTAGTCAGGCAAAACACACTGATCAGAGAATGTTAGCCAGGGCCACGAGAAATATACTGGCCAAGACCCTCACCTAACCTCCTCGTTTGTCATCCTGGAAAGTGGCTGTTGTCGAGGTGAGGTTCGACGTAATCTCTGTAGTAGTGAGCGATACGCAGATGAAGCCACGTATAGCACAACCGTTTGGAGGACCCCGATCCACCTTCATCAGCACGCTCGAGGTGTGAAGAAAGTAACTGCAACCAGTCACTTAACGCCCTTTTCATGGCGCACATTTGAGTAAGCTACTCATTGTGGGCATTCGAAACAGCAACAACAACAACAACTGGTCCCTGTTGCTATTTTGCCCATGTAGATGTTTAACAGCAGAGAGGAAAGCACACACCCCTGTCTCAAGTCAGTGGTGATTCCAGAAACATCTAGACACCATCAGTCGTTCTGATGACATTTATACCCGTACGATGCAGTGTTCTGAAATTATCAAGTATCTGGCTCCGTACACTATAATCTTCCAAAATCGTCCAAAGTATAATCCTGTCTTACTTATCAAACCCTACTGACATTTACGAACCAAAATATTCCTTGTGGAAGTCTTTAGACAAATAAATTGGGGACAATCAAGGCTTCAACATAGATGTTGATTCAATTAAAGTTTGCTAATAGAACAGTCGTCTTCAGTCAAAGATTCAAAGCAATGTCTAAGTGAGCTCAGTTGAGAAAGCCTGGCATATAATTTGAAAATAATATAAACAAACCCTGTACGTATTGAACAGTTTTTGCCCACAATGAGAACACAAGATGAGAAGTTATCCCTTCGGCAAAATTAAAATCTAATATGTTGGTAAACGTAAAACTCACAAGACGTCAACAACATTCACTAGAGCTATGTAGTACGGTACATACACTGAAGAAGACAACTCCCAACATAGATAGGCAGGCTCTCAAGTGGAATCAACAAAGAATAACAGGAGAGGAAGACTTAACAATACATTGAGAAGGGAATGAAAGAGTTAATTAAGAATTACTCTTCTGAGATAGGCAAACATAGTAACACAGGGCCGTGTTTGCTGACGAGATATCAACAATACCATAGGCACAGGGAGGAGCGATGTGCTATGATTGGTTGATTAAAAAATCCGATTCTTTAGATCTTGTCTTCTTCTTCATCTGCAAACAGACACAGATTTTGCAAAGAGAGTCGAAATGGGTTCATATTTTCTTCGTCAGTCAGTTATCTAATTACCCAAGGTTAGTACACGCAAATGTAATCGATCATAATTATACTGTAATTTAAACATTACGAACACCTTATTGTATCTGAGACACTGTCTATCGTTTCTCGCCTATCATCTCTCCAACCTACTGCGCATATACGTCCGTTGCAATCTGAACAGGACGACCAGGTCGGGCGTCATCAACAATCTGGTTGGTGTTTTTAAGAAAACATCTCGTCGTGATTATGGATAGCCTTACGCGATACGTCCTTTTCATCGTCATTACGAAAACAAAAACAAAAAAAAAACTTAAAGCTCAGTACCCCATCTGTCGAGAGCATCGCACAAAGCACGAATTCTGTAGATTCAGCGATGAACCCAGAGATCTCCAGAAAAAAATTGACATCATGGACCGACCGTCGAAGCTCGAAATTGAACCTCGACCTTCTGAACACGAGGCAAGGGCTTGACCACTTCGCCACAGAGAATACGAAACATTGTCTTATGCATTTCGTGGAAGAAAGTCCCTTCCACACTGCCTCTGAACTCTTCAACATGTTTTTACGTCATAAATTAATAACACCAAACTACTGTCACTTTATATATGTACCTTATTGTCTTAGAATGCCAATGCGTACCACCCTATCAGTTAAATGAACAATTAACTCAAATACTTAATTGCAAGCGCGTAACAATAACTACCGAAGAGTCTTATGCAACATGATGTTCGTCCCGACACTATGCTACCAATGTCAAGACTGGACACTAACATCAAATAAGAAACAAATCATAACAGCCGAAATGAAATGCCTGAGAAAAATATTGGATGTAACAAGGAGAGACTAGATCAGAAACAATAACATCAAGCGATTGGTGGGAACAACACCAGTATTAGACTACATCAAAAGACAGCAACTGCAAAGGTTTGGCCATGTAAGAGGCTACCACCACACATCACCCACAAACAAACAATGCTATTTAGATTTAAGGGATTGAAGGTCAAAGGCCAACCATGAAAACAGTGGCTTGGGAAATATCTGAGGTGGTGAATGCCACTGTGCAAGACAAATACAATCATGATCGTTCTACAGATCTCTTCATAAATTGACACTGAAAGGCAAAACGGGAAAAGCAAAAATAAGAAAGAAGAACAAGGTATTGAAAACAGCTTTGGCCATTGTTATTAGTTTTTTAAATATTTCAAATAGCATCATCTTCTATTATGCAACTATGAAATTATCTTCTCATTTCAATGTTGAAGTAGCGCAGATTGAAGGTCTACCAAGCTGACTGTCGTTGTTGTCTAAATGTTGATGTCAAGATGCTCTGGCGTATTCTGAACAGGCATCTTTGAAATAGGTTTCTCTCTCCATCTACATGCCTCTCTCGGATAGAAGAAATGAACGTCTGGTCAAGCACAACATACTGATCAGACAATGTTTGTAATGGTCAGGTGACCATACTGACCAGGACCCCACCTCACTTCTTGAAACTTTCGGTCTAACTAAGGAGGTGGGAATCGGCGTGAGCATCGAAGATGAAACCAAGCATAGCGCAATCGCCTGGAGGACTAATGCCCACCTTCATCATCCCGATTGGGACGTGATGAAAGCTATCTCCACGTAAAGCTCTTTTTATGGAGCACGAACGAGTAATGTTACTCATCGCAAGCACTCATCAACAACTACATACTCATTTGGAGCCTGCGGAAGTCTTTTGTTCTCATATGTACAGTTTTTACTCTGAAGACAATGCTATCTAACGAAGTTCGACTCACTCGTTCAAATCTTCTTCCCAATATTAGCTCACTAACTTTGGTATGATTGATGAATAATAAAAACAATAAAAGAACGGGATAGATTCTCGTTGTGTACCAGAAATATGGACGGACGCGGATTTCAGGTAGCTTTTCACCACCGGGCATCAGGCAGCCTTTCCTAAATGATTACCAAGATTCAAGTAAGTACGTCATCGTCATGTAGCATGTCCTTTGCAACAACAGTCGATCTATAAGGTTCCCGGTCTCCATCCAGAACGTCGCCTCACAACAGCCGATCTATAAGGTTCCCGGTCTCCATCCAGAACTTCGCTCTCACAACAGCCGATCTATAAAGTTCCCGGTCTCCATCCAGAACGTCGCTCTCACAACAGCCGATCTATAAGGTTCCCGGTCTCCATCCATAAAGTCGCTACAAAAAAGCCGATCTATAAGGTTCCCGGTCTCCAGCCAGAACGTCGCTCTCACAACAATCGATCTATATATAAGGTTCCCGGTCTCCATCCACAACGTCGCTCTCACAACAGCCGATCTATAAGGTTCCCGGTCTCCATCCAGAACGTCGCTCTCACAACAACCGATCTATAATGTTCCCGGTCTCCATCCAGAACGTCGCTCTCACAACAGCCGATCTATTAGGTTCCCGGTCTCCAGCCAGAACGACGCTCTCACAACAACCTATCTATAAGGTTCCCGGTCTCCATGCAGAACGTCGCTCTCACAACAGCCGATCTATAAGGTTCCCGGTCTATAGCCAGAACGTCGCTCTCACAACAGCCGATCTATAAGGTTCCCGGTTTCCATCCAGAACGTCGCTCTCACAACAGCCGATCTATAAGGTTCCCGGTCTATATCCAGAACGTTGCTCTCACAACAGCCGATCTATAAGGTTCCCGGTCTCCATCCAGAACGTCGCTCTCACAACAGCCGATCTATAAGGTTCCCGGTCTATATCCAGAACGTCGCTCTCACAACAGCCGATCTATAAGGTTCCCGGTCTTCATCCAGAACGTCGCTCTCACAACAGCCGATCTATAAGATTCCCGGTCTCCATCCAGAACGTCGCTCTCAAAACAGCCGATCTATAACATTATCGGTCTCCAGCAAGAACGTCGCTCTCACAACAGCCGATCTATAAGATTCTCGGTCTCCAGCCAGAACATCGCTCTCACAACAGCCGATCTATAAGATTCTCGGTTCCAGCCAGAACATCGCTCTCACAACAGCCGATCTATAAGATTCTCGGTCTCCATCCAGAACGTCGCTCTCACAACAGCCGATCTATAAGATTGTCGGTCTCCAGTCAGAACTGTAGCCTCGGTCGCTGTCATCTTTTTTACCTCTGTTAGGCCTTGTGTCCATCTTCTCCTTGGTCTGCCTCTGTCCCGCGTTCCAGACAACATACCATCCAGTGTCCTTCTTTGGAGGCCTTTATGGCGTTTGATGTGGCTAAAATATTTCATTTCTCTAGATGAGATATTGTTTGCTAACCAATTTTCATCGATTTCCAATTATTTTAAGATATCTGCATTCTTCCTTTTTTTGCTATCCATGGAATATTTAGCACTTTCCTGTTGCATTTTAATTTTTTTTAAACTCTCTTTTTCTCAAGTGTTTGTCTGGTGGTCCACGTTTTACACCCGTACGTTGCCACCGGAATGATATAAGTTCGCATGATTTTTATTTTCGTCATTTTAGTAGTGTTCTGCTATGAGTTGCTTATTGAATTCACCCTCTACATTGCCATATCTATTCTCCTTCTGACTTCCTTCAGGCAATATCCAATGTTGCTTATAATTGAGCCGAGGTATTAAAAACTTGTGACTTTCTCAATTTCCTGTTGTTCTAGAATAACTACTTTTGGTTTTTTAGTAACTAAGTATAAAAGAAACATATTTTCCCAATTCACCATCGATTTCCAAATATTCATTGCTTAAACCTGGTTTTTCCCACCGCAGGCTTTTATTCTTCAGCTTTTCAGACAGCTCCGACAGTATCTCTCTTGGGATGTCTGTCTATTACTTGATACCCATTATGCGTTGTTCATTTATTGTATTCTTCCACTTTGTCTTGTCCTGTCTCATTTTCCAATATATAACTCTATTTCTTCACCTGCTGGGTCGACTGGTGTCTGCCAGTGAATCTCATACATATGTTCTTTATGGGCCTCTTTTCTGCGTCACTCATAATTTATCTTCATCGTTAGATGTCGTTTTCTTGTGGTTGTAAGATGTATAACCCATGTCGGTCAGGAAACATTTTTCACTCATTCGTTCATTTGTTCATTCTTTAGCTCCAATGTTCTAGCTATGTTGGACGGTGTCTTCATAACCGTATGGCCTATCCAGCTCTATTTTCGTCGGAAGTATTCTCGGAAGTATTCTCGGAAGTATTCTCGGAAACTCGATCAGAGATTGCATCCACAAAATGAGGAGTAGCACCATATGTGACGACGTTAAGGAGGACCCATTGAGTCGTATATATCGTTGGGCTGGACTGTGGTGCGCATGCAATACAACAGATGGACACTCACAACGATGTTTTTGAGACCATGCGATTATATACATCCACCCTTGCGACGGAGAGATGGTCAGCTGAGTAACCTAGGTCCAACATGTAACGAAACCACGAAAATCTGACAGCATACATGACATTATTGGCTACCTTGAATACGGATTTGCGTCGATGATATTGTGATTGTTTGTGTATGCAAGCTATTGTCAAACACCACCATTTTGCTGCAAATTGAAGCACAATTTCTTCTCAGTGCAGCTGGTCCGTTTATAAAGACTGTAAGCTTTTACAGTGGTTGATTATATTGGCAGTGATTATCACGTGATGAAGGTGACGGCCCTATTACAACCCACGTTAGTTGCCTTTGAAGACATGCCTGGAAGGTGACAGTGGTTCTTAATCTGTTCATCCTGGAAGTTCCATACTGAAGCAAATAAATAGGACTACTGTAAAAAGATAGACGTTGTAAATAATTTAGTTATGGTGGATAACATCAACTCATATCCATAAATAGGATCAAGATGCTGAGCAGTGCATGAGCTCCAGTGGTCAGCGGGTCATAGCTGACTGCTAGCGTCTGGGCCAGCGAATCAGAGCTGCCAAGACCCTTCTATACCTCCACGCGGTGATCCTGGATAACAGGCTGCAGCAGGGCAGACTGGCTAAGGAGAAGGGATCGAAGAGGGAATGCTAACCCGGTACTAAAGAATTTATTGCTGAAGTCGGATGTGTTGGACCGAAAGGTGCATCTATCGCAGTCAAGCTGTAAACTACGACATAACGCATTCCGTTCTCTGGACTACGTTCTGCTACTTAAGCTCTTTCAGGGTTTGGTAGCGGGAGATTGAGAACGAACGAAGCCAAGCTATATCCATAAATACATTCTGTGCTACGGCATCCGGGCCACCTAAATTAAAATCGATACGCTTGTTGTGTATTACAGCTAGGATGAACCAGACCAACACTGATCATTAGGCTCTGGGACGAAAGAATAACTCAACTGTAAAAGAATACTTGATTCCTAGTAGAGAAGGACAAGACAGTGGGAAAGATAACTGGTCACACAACCAACTACCACTCCCGACACTACTAAAAAAGTTGTGACTTCGAACAATTAAGTATTTATCACTTCATCTCGGTGAGAATGTCCGATATGCAATTTCCTGAGTTATATTATTCAGCGGAAAGCGATGGGCATAACGGTGAGAATACTTGTTTTTTTTGGCAAACGCACCATGTTCGTCATCTGGTCGCACGACTACCAGTTTATCTAGTGGTAAAAATAAACACATGACTCTGTTTTGAGTTAAGTAAATTGACAGCTGTTGAAAGAACACTTTATAACATTGAAACATCATAATTCACAAATGTCTAAGACTTTCTCCACCTAGACAGGTTCTGGAATCATTCGATTATGTTTGCATTGCACCATCTTTATCTTTTCAACTCATTAGTCAGAACCAATTATTTTACTGTTACAAACGAGCCGATATGTTAACTTTTTGTTATGCAGTGAAAAATGACACCTTGTTTATGAGTAGTTTCTGCGTCGTCGTTTTATGAGTGATTGTCAGTAAATAACAGCAAATGTATTAATAATATTTTTGCAAGAGTTCGAGCAAGACATTTTGTGTTCTATTTTTAGACATAGTCCAAGTGTCTGACATCACACGTTGTCCACCTGTCAACTGGTGTGTTGATGCCCTGTAGACAAAAAAAGTATTTTGGTGTGACGTTTAACAAATGTTGCACAGTCTCCATTACCTCGTTGTCAGCTTCCTTAGGACCCATCTACTCAACTCGATTATGTAACAGAGGTCACCATGGACAATTTTATTCACAGCGCAGTGACTCATGTTGAAATTTGCAGCTATTTAATAAATAGTGGACTGAATGTTTCCACGGACTATTGGTCGACCAACTGTGTTAGCTGCACGCTTGCTTGGTCTCCCACTCCGCGGTTCATCAATGACGTTCTGTTTTCCGTTTTGTAATCTTCCTACACTGGCTCAAACAACTGTCACCATACTGAACCTTCATTCTTCAGTAGATTGTTGCTTTCCTATGTTCCAGCCACCAACAGAAGAAAAACCAATAACTCCTCATTCTTACACGATACAAATCGAGAATGGGGCGTGTATGTTTTGCGTCTTATTGCTTCTAATAAACAATGTCTGCTAACATAATAACATGATTAATATTTAAACCACATATGTTTAATCTAATAGACAACTGTTACTAACATATTAAAGTGTATTAATACGTCAGCAGCAACAGCTTCTTGTAAAGGACAACTTACTATTAACTAACATAGTGTACTTACATGTTTATTATTTTATCCACATACGTTTCTTCTAATGGGCAACTTTTACTAACGTAGGGTACTAAAATGTTTAATTTGTTAGCCACATACGCTTCTTCTAATGAACAACTTTTACTAACGTAGGGTACTTACATGTTTAATTTGTTAGCCACATACGTTTCTTCTAATGAACAACTCAACTTTTACTAACATAGGGTACTAACATGTTTACTTTGTTAGCCACATACGTTTCTTCTAATGGACACCTTTTACTAACATAATAACGTGTATAATATTTCAACCAAACAGGTTTAATCTAAAAGTAACTATTTCCAAGATAATAAAGTGGTTATTAGTTCAGCAGCAGCAGTATATTGTAATAGACACCTTTTACTGCCAAAATAAAGTATCTCTAGAACATTATAATGTATCTCTAGAACATTATAACGTATCTCTTGAACATTGTCACCAATGATAGTTTATTTTAAAAGACGACGTTTACCTTACCTCAGTCTTTTTCGTGAAAAACCACACACAAATACACACACTCACATACACATCATCAGACGTACAGAATAAAGGCACTTGCAAATTAACACGTACAAATAACCACGCGGTAAATACCGCTATAAACCCAATTATTTTTGCAATCGCATGGAAACATCGTCTTGAAATTCTCCAGGAGCGACTGCGCTTCTCGTCCCGTTGGGGATTGGAACCCCTTCAAAGTGCAGAGCACATACTCGACGCGCCCACTTTCTGCTAATAAAAACAGGAACAGGAAACAGTGTACGAGTTTAGATTAAATGCCAGCATTATCAATTCAAGAAGCAGGTGGATTTTCTTGGCCCTTTCATCCTGATTCCCTGCTGAAAACACTTTTTTGGTAAGCTTCATATATCCTGGATTCAGGTGGAATCATTTTATTTAAGCCTTCTATTTTCGATGGAACATAGTCTCCTGTATGCTTGTTCTAGCTGGTAGTAAGTAGATTCTAGACCTTTTCTGTATACTTTCGGGTAGAACACAGGTTCCAGTCAGCTGTATCCAGACAGGAAGTAGACTGACTTCTTCGACATTCTCCTTCCGGGACATCTTAAAACATATCCATCTATAATTTATTTATGTCCATATACACAACTCCATTCCTATCCATCACATACGCAATGTTATACAGAAGAACCCCTTCCCTACTCGAGACGGCACTAAATGGGTACCTGGCATACGACTAGGCAGCAATAAGAGAAACGCCACCCTACCTCACGCACACCGTGGAAGTCGCTGAACAGACTCCGAACTGGTGTATCGAGGTCAAGAGGAATATGAAACGATGGGGATACACAGATTATCACACATGTGACTGTGGCGCAATACATGACGCTGGCCATCTGATGAAACCTCTAGGAAACATACAATAGGTGCGATATGCTGAAGACTAATGACAAGACAATCCGTGTCCCTGAATACTGGATGCATGCTGTGTGACGTGATGTTTGGACACGGATAAGAAGGAAGGACCTAATACAAACTACAGCTTAGTATACTGAAGTCTCTAACAACTTCATTCAGAGACAGTAGCGTAGCTACTATGAGACAACACCTTACTTTACTTAAACAGAAGACTTAACGGAAGTTACCGGACGGCTTTAAAACAGTTCTTGCTTATTTATGAAGTTGTCCTTTTAGTATATTGTCACATGAGCACCGCCTGTGGAAATAGGGCAACTACAATCTTTCAAGTATTGGGTTAGATGTGACTAAAAATGGTTGTTCCTGGGGCTAGCAATCCCACCAAGTACAGCGTTTGCTGTTGATATAGAATATGCAAGTGCTGCAGTACAGATTTACTGCAAAAGGGCTAGAAGTATTGGTGGTCATATACTTCGCGTGTAGAGATACATGCACCCAATCATCATTGTTGGTGCTGAGCTTGAGTTAACGACTGACTAACCTTGAAACCATTCATACCTACAGTGCTATTCCGAGAGTCCGAAACTATCGTTAACAGCCATTACAACAACCTATGGAAGAACGAGGTTAATATAAACGATACACCTGACTAATTCACGAACTCCAAAGACACCAACAAACCTCCCTGTTCCGTATGAGAACAAGACACTGTAGACTAAAAGGTCCCCTCTTCTGAGTCAACATATTCCACACAAACAATTATCCATGTGCAACCAGAATGAAGATCGCCTGAACATGACCTACAAGACTGCCCAGTTCCCAAAGAACTGTCACACCACCACACTTAGCCAGACGTAGATGAGCTGAGGCAGAAACTATGGAGCTGTGATTCAGACCTGGAAAACACTGAGCTCTGCCAATGTGACGGGACTGGAAGTCTAGCATGGCTAAATAGATGCACGCAGAAGAAAATAGTTGGTTACAGTGGCTCTTCATATGCCATGAAATGTTTTGAGAAATTGAACTAGTGTCATCATTATTGTAGTGCAATGGGGGATTCAACAGTAAACTCACAAACATGAACAGTACAGCGCCTATCCTTATCTCGCTGACCTGGCTTCTTTAATTCAGCGAGTATAGGGATCAAGATGCTGAGCGACCCATGATCTGCAGCGGCCAGCGACCCATAACTGACTGCTAGCGCCATGGCCAGCGAACCAGAGCTGCCAAGATCCGTCTATACCTACACGGGGTGATCCTGGATAACAGCCTGCAGCAGAGCTGACTGGCTAAGGAAGAGGAAATGCTAACCCGATACTCAAAAATGTTTGCTGAAGTCGAATGTATTGGACCGATAGGTGCAAATATCGCAGTCAAGCTTTAAATTACGTCACAACGCATTGCGTTCTCTGGACTACATTTCTGCTACTTAGGGCCGTATCAGGGTTTGGTTGCGGGATATTGAGAACGAACGAAGCCAAGCTTATTTAACGATTTTCCAGGGATAATGATCTCGAGTGTTAAATAGTATCTTGATAAGTATTTTTTAAAATCAGTCTTACTGCTCTAACTCCTCATCATCATCATTCAAGTTAAACAAATATACTCAAAAATTAACGTATCATCATCTGAGATACGAAAAAGTGGCGCATTAGGAATTGAAAGAGAGCAATACGTAAACGACCCAAGGTACCTTATGTTTGGACATCAGGTGCAGTGCACAAGAATAAATCCTAGACGTAGTTTCTTACAGTGGACACAGCTTCTATTGACTAGCTCCGCAAATTTTAGGATCGAAAATTGGAGTAGACTGACGCAAGTTCCCTTCACCGAGCTGCTGGAGAAACATGCCATATGGCCACCACTGGCCTTACACAACATGGACGTCACTAAATAAATTCCGAACTGGTATATCACGATGCAGAAAGAACTTGAAGAGATAGGGACACAAGGATGATGAGATGAGCCAATGTGAAGCAGTGCAAGACTAACACCACATGATGATCTGCGTTAAACTTCTGGAATCATGGATTATGGATGACATGCTGAGGAGGGGATGCCTAAGCAATCACCATGGCAGAGCATTGGAAACATGTTGTACGACGTGGTGTCCATGATGGTTGACGTAGTGCCAATGATGTCTAACGCGGCGCTGATGATGCGTGACCTGGCGCACATGATGTCTGGCGTGTTGTCCTTCAAGTCTGACGTGGCGCCCATGATATCTGACGTGGATGCCATGATATCTAACGTGGATGCCATGATATATGACGTGGATGCCATGATATCTGATGTGGGGCCCATGATATCTGACGTGGATGCCATGACATCTGACGTGGCGCCCATGATGTCTTACGTTGTGTCCATGTAATATGACGTGACTACCATTATATCTGACATGGCACCCATTATGCTGAAGTTGCGCCCATGATGGTTGACTTGGTGTCCGGAAGAGGACATGTAAGTAAGCATCCATCTTAAATATTGTCTTAGCTCCATAAGTTATGACGTGCTAAATATTTACTGCCATCCCTTACAATAGGTATTGTCATGCGCAGTGTTCCTGTTTTTTTGGGCCCTATTGGAAGTCTTATGTTCCCTATTCCTTCTATCAATTTCTTTGTTGTTATTTGTGCTCCCTATTGACTTAGTATTTCCTTAGTTCGTGCCCTCCGTTTGTTAGAAGCGAGCCTGAAACCATTCTCGGTAAATTACGGAAACTACATAGAAGGATCCATGCGATTGTACGTGCTAGACGGACTCTTCGCGTTCTATTTGAAATGTTCCAGAAAAGGATCGGTTGTTGAAACTGTTAAGTAATGACCTTTTGGAATACTGCCAAACTAGAATCCAAAGATAATGACAAAAATAACAAAAAGAATTAAAATATTGATTTATGTCAGGTTTTAAGTTATAATTGACCATGTAGAGATAATTAGAACTGGGGAAAATGACAGCTGTGGATAATACTTAGAATATTGGTAATTTGAACAAGTAAAGAGACTGATTAATTTAGTGGCAGAAAGTGCAGGTGCAGAGTCCGGTCATGACATTCATATTACAACAATAATAATCAGCAGTACATATGAGAAGCGCAAAATGTACGAAGGGGCTTCAAATGACAATGCTTTACAGTCGGATACAAAATAGAAAAAGCATGCCTTTGAATAGTAACTTGTTAATATGGTTGCTAAGGATGTTAAGATTTTCCTGCACGTGCTATCACGCCATTTTTAATTGAGGAGACGGAAACTTGGATTAAAGCGAAGACCACTCTCTTTTCTGAACAAAGGTAAGGGGTTTAACTTTCGCTACCGATACTCATTCGTCGACGAGGAAATGGCATCAGCCTTCAGACTAACCTGAAAGTGTACAGAGCAGTGGTGGTCCCTGTGTTGCTATATGTACGTGGATTATATACAGGCGGCATGCAAAGAAGCTGAATCGCTTTCACACACTTTGTCTCAGGAGGGTGATGAATGTCAAATGGCAAGACAAGGTCCACGACACTGCTATTCTTGAGAGAGCTGGTATCCCTAGCATTGATACCATCATGATTCAATCATAGATTTGCTGGGCGGGTCATGTGGTTTGCATGCCAGACTATCGGTTGCCAAAAATAGTCTTCTATAGCGAGTTGCAGAATGGCGAACGCTCCCAAGAAGGTCATACAAGCTCTTTAAAGACACACTAAAAATGTCTTTAAAAGCCTTCAAGATGAACCTCGAAACATGGGAAGATGCTGCAAAAGATCGTATAACCTAGCATGCAGGTCTCTACAGACAAGCAGTGTCATTCGGGGCTTCTAAAACGACTGCACCAGAACAAAGAGAAAGGCCAGAAAAGCCCGTGAAATATCACAGTCTCCCGAAGCGAACTATCCATGTACTGTCTGCGAGTATGCAGATCCCAAAATCAGGCTTGTCAGCCATCTCCGCACCCATCCACAAACCGGAAGTAAAGTGTACTCGACTGGGAGAACTGGCTAAATGAAAAGGGAAAGGTCGTTGTCACGCGTAATGGACTAACAACAGCAGGGAATAAAGATGGTTGGTTTGTACATGTTCACCTGATCTACGATAAGGAAACTAAGGCAGTTAGGAAGGAGACTCCACCTTGCACAATATGTGGCTTAGTAACATGTCTCTATGGTCTCATCTATGACGTTAGTTTCTTCTATTGGACATATTCAATCCAGTAAGGACGGTAATGTTTGGAAGACTAGTTGTAGTTGTTGCTTTAGACGCAAGAGTTCTTCCCTGTTGAGGAACTTATTTTCTCTGATAGCATGGTTGTGGGGACTTTTCCTACAGGTCATAGCAAATTGAATATGGCATACATGGGTCCTTCTCTCTGTAGTTCATTGCAAGGCTTCTCATCAGGTTCATCGCTTTAGGAGAACACGTGATCGATCCCCAATTCATCGATCAGGATTCTTTAACACTTCCTGTTTCCAGGTAAGAACGTGATGTCGGTAAACGTATTTCACCGGACTCGTGCGTAATACTTTCCAACCTTTCAAAAGCGAGACAATTTATCGTCAACCATGAAACCATGTTGATTTCATTTATGTCTTGTTTCCTAGAGCAGAAAGCGCGACACTGTGTGTGACGCTTTACATGCGATTGCATACGACTTTAGCACGCATTTTTAGTGCTCTTTAGTTGCTCTTCTTTTCCGAATACAAATGTTTATTCTTCTTCTTCGACGTTCGTCCTAAAAAAAGACGTTCTGACGTGTCATTATTCACAGCGAGGATGAGACATCTCCACCTTTATGCTGGCCCCTTTTGGGGAACGTTTGCCTTTCCACTGCAATCCTTACTCTTAACCAGACTACACTTTAGCAGCGTGTTTCCAGGGCCGCCATCTGGAAGCGGAACAGGGTCTTGATCAGCTCTGGTCCGCTAACCCTGAGGCAATTATCCCATTCATTGTGCTACATCTTTGACCCCATTTGTATGTATGGGTTGTGAGCTACGTCAAGACCTTCATCTCTTACACAGCATCCCCCTTTCTCTCCCCCCACTCCATTTTTCTGCCTCCCCCCAACCTAACCCAACAGCTCCTCCTCCCCTAATCAGTTTAGTACCTGTCTTTTTATCGTCTTCACTGTAGGAGGACACGGAAGGAGTCTCCACAAAGATTGCAACCAATAAGGCATTCGGGCATCCAATGAAACGATTTTTAATTGGCCAATTCTTGTAAAACCTATGCACTAATCATACCATGGAATGTAAAAAAGGCTTAGTGTTGATTTCAATCAACATCGAATTACTCTCTGCCAACAAAGAAACACTACTGTCTGAAATATGTATTCAGCGCAAATGAGATATACTAATGGTCCAAGAGACCAATCGTGCAAACGCTGACAGAAGATCAAAAATAGACTGAATGACGAATGTTGCGGAGATACCAAATAAGCAATATGGAAATCACTAAATAGACTTCGAACTGGTGTATCACCATGTGGAAAAACTTGAAAAGATGGGGATACAGGGATGATGAAATATGCGAATGTGGAGTAGCACAAGACAAGGACCATCTGATGTTCTAACTTAACTTAACTTAACTTAACGTATTTATACTGGTTTAGAAGACCCTGCAGAGTCTGCATACAACCAGTTTTCTGTACATCACCTTGCTCTAAAAGCTATGCGCATCTAATGTATTCTTAAATGAATTAACTGTCCCTGCATCCACTGCCTAAACCTCACGGAGACTTGTGACATGGATGACCAGCTGAGTGCCAGTGACAGTGCAATCCCCGTGGATGAATACTGGAAGAATGAAGTCTTATGTAATACCTAGGACACGGAAAGTGAGTAATTCTTCACTATGATACGTGTACCGACATTATTTCATTTATTTCGAATGTCTGTATGGTGCGGTCAACACAGCGTAAATAACAAATGTATGGACACTACAGCCTTTAATTTATTCACTCCGGAATTTTTTTGACTATTGTACACATGCATTTTTGAAATCTAAAACTTCCGCTAGTAAGTATTGGTACATTTATACATTTGGGAAATGTTATTGAAAAACGTTTAAATATAAATATGAAAAATATCAGATCTGCAACTGCATACGCTTATTTGCAAGTCAATGTGTCGGCTCTGTAACCTTATATAAAAGTTTACATGTCAATATGTCGGCTCTGTCGCTTTTTAATGCACATTATACAAAGAAGAACTACAAAGCAGATAGTGTGATTCAACAATTACAGTTACGAAGAAAGACTCAGAAAAACAGGCTTACATTGTCTAGAAAAGAGAAGAATTCGAGGTGACTTAATACAGGTTTAAAAGAGAAGAATTCGAGATGACTTAATGCAAGTTTAAAAGAGAAGAATTCGAGGTGACTTAATACAGGTTTAAAAGAGAAGAATTCGAGGTGACTTAATGCAGGTTTAAAAGAGAAGAATTCGAGGTGACTTAATACAGGTTTAAAAGAGAAGAATTCGAGGTGACTTAATACAGGTTTAAAAGAGAAGAATTCGAGGTGACTTAATACAGGTTTAAAAGAGAAGAATTCGAGGTGACTTAATACAGGTTTAAAAGAGAAGAATTCGAGGTGACTTTATACAGGTTTAAAAGAGAGAATTCGAGGTGACTTAATACAGGTTTATAAGAGAAGAATTCGAGGTGACTTAATACAGTTTTAAAAGAGAAGAATTCGAGGTGACTTAATACAGGTTTAAAAGAGAAGAATTCGAGGTGACAATACGGGTTTAAAAGATAATCAAGGGAAAGAGCGAATTAGACTATAATACCTTTTTTTCAAAATACAACCACCTACAAGAACAAGAGGGAACAGCCACAAAATACAACTACCTACAAAAACAAGAGGGAACAGCCACAAAATACAACCACCTACAAGAACAAGAGGGAACAGCCACAAAATACAACCCCCTACAAGAACAAGAGGGAACAGCCACAAAATACAACCACCTACAAGGACAAGAGGGAACAGCCACAAAACACAACCACCTACAAGAACAAGAGGGAACAGCCACAAAATACAACCACCTACAAGAACAAGAGGGAACAGCCACAAAATACAACCACCTACAAGAACAAGAGGGAACAGCCACAAAATACAACCACCTACAAGAACAAGAGGGAACAGCCACACAATACAACCACCTACAAGAACAAGAGGGAACAGCCCCAAAATACAACCACCTACAAGAACAAGAGGAAACAGCCACAAAATACAACCATCTACAAGAACAAGAGGGAACAGCCACAAAATACAACCACCTACAAGAACAAGAGGGAACAGCCACAAAATACAACCACCTACAAGAACAATAGCGAACAGTCACAAAATACAACCACCTACAAGAACAAGAGTGAACAGCCACCAAATTCAACCACCTAGAATAGTTTGATGCGCATAGCTTTTAGAGAAATAAAATGCACGGGAAACTGGTTCTATAAAGACTATGCAGGGTCTTCTAAGCCAGTATAAAGACGTTAAGTTAAGTTATAAGATAGTTTACAAACATTTATATCGGCTTTGTAACTATCTGGCATTGGGACAAAGGGCAGAAGACCATTGACCGCGCTGGATCAATAACCATATCGCCTCTGTAATCTGACAATATAGTCTGTAGTAAATGTATCCGTTTTGTAATAGTAAAGGATTGTTTACACACCTTTATATATGATATGTAATCTTATAAGACAGTTTATACGGAAATATACCAGCTAGGTAGCCTTATAAGACAATTTTAAAATAGTTATATCGACTCTGTAACCTGGGAGAAAAGTTTAAAAGCCAACATTTCAGCTCTGTAGCCTTATAAGACAATTTGAAAACAGTTATATCGACTCTGTAACCTGGCAGAAAAGTTTAAATGCCAATATATCGGCTCTGGAACTCCATTAGATATTTTACAAATTGTGAGAAATTTCCATTTGTTTACGAAACTATTACGCAAACATATTCGGCGTTTGAGATGGACTTTAAAGGTAAGGAAACATCGTTATAAAAATAAAAGAAGGAACAATAGAAGTGGTCCTCCGGGGTCTTTGTGTATACCAAGGACAACAATAGCACCACTGCCCCATAGAGTGCATGTCTTAAGAGGCGACTAACTGTGTCACATGGCATAACCCCGCCATGGTGGTTTTTTAAAGCAGCATAGATGGCGCCTAACAGGCTGCGGTTCTACTTTGCTTTAGTGTTTTAGTCTATTAAGGTGGATTTGTACATCAGTTAACCACTCTCTGCGGCACTTGTCCCAGTGCAGCGGAGTAATAAGCTGCTTAAGCCTAGCACGTTAAGCAGGAAATCCTCCTCCCGGTTACATCCAGATGATACAAGCTCTGGGATCAGCACAGGGGCATTCGCCCTTGCAGAAGTACAGGTCGACTAAGAACCAATAGAAGGCACAAGATATAGTCGCCCAGTGGTCACGAGGTAAGGTGTCCAGCTTAGGTGCCGGAGTATGCAGCCTCAAATCACGCTGAAGACTTGTATTTTGTTCAGCGTGTTCTTTCTGCGAAAACTTCCCTTGATCTTTTGGTAGTGAGATCGTACTCGCGTGTCCAGTGTTGACCACATTAAAAATTCCTTGGCAGTTAGAAATCGAATTGAGTAGGATTAATGGCCGCAGCCCGGACAAAATTCAAATAATTTTGTTTAAAATCTACCAAAATTAATTGTACCTTCCCCCATGGTTAGTAAGCCACCAGAAGTTTCAAATAACACCGACCACGGTTAGGTGGTTTGTTAAGAGCAGCATAGATGATGCCTAACAGGCTGCGGGTCTATTTTGCTCTAGTGTTTGAGTTTATTAAGATGGGCTCGCCCAATGGTTAACTATCCTCCATATCGGAGTAATACGCTGATCGAGCCTAGCTTTCTAAGCATGAATCCTCCTCCAAGCTACATCCAGCTCATGCCAGCTTTGGGACCAGCAGAGGGGCTTACACCCCTGTAAGGTATACAGGTCAACTAAGACTAAGATAATCGGATTTCCCTGAAAATGTTTAGTTTGTTACTGTGTATACTACTCGTTGTTGTCATATTAATGATTCTATTAAAACACAAATAAGTTACTATTCAGAGCACTATCCGGATATCAATATAATCAATACAAATGATTGATACCCATCCTATAGGCACTCCCTTTCTCTGTTGGATTCCTATATACATGTAACTGCAACGTCCACTATAATTTGATTTCTGCTTTAAGCGTTGCTGTTGTAATCTGCTATGATACTGTAGTTGTTTAATTTTACTTTCAATTGTTTCCCTCCAGTTTATATTGACATTACCACTCTTCCACTCTTGTATCTGTCACATCACAGTACATGTGATAATATCACATCACAGTACATGTGATAATATCACATCACAGTACATGTGATAATACATTTTAGTCAGACAGTGGTAAATGCTTTGAATGCATTGCCACCGGAGGTAGTGAAGGCAGGGACAGTTAATTAATTTACGAATACATTAGATACGCATAGCCGTTAGAGCAAGGTAATGTAAATGAAACTGGTTGTATACAGACTCTGCAGTGTCTTCTAAACCAGTATAAAGACGTTAAGTTATATTTGGCTATAGTTCAATTTGTATATTCTGTGTTCTGTTAATCTCTACTTTTTCTCATTAGTTCATTCTTAAACATACTAAATACTTGCAAAAGGAATCTTCCAGAAGTTTTGGAAGAAACGGCTGTGAACTGCTTGTTCAAAAAGAGCAAACAAATCAGATCCAGTAAATTATACACCAGTGATAGTAAATTATAGACCAGTGAGTTTAATGAGCATAGTCTGCACAATTTAAGAGTCAATAATCAAAGAAAACATTGTAACGGCCTAGACAAATTGTATCTAATCAGGAATAGTCAGCATGGGTTTACTAGAGGAAAATCGTGCTTAACAAATCTATTAACATTCATTGAGGATGTTACTAAAATGATAGATGTAGGGGAGACAGTGAATGTTATTTCTCTAAATTATGCAAACTCTTTTGATAGAGTACCGCATAAAATATTGTTTAGGAAGTTAAAATCGAACGGAAAATGTGACGAAGTCATCAACAAGTTTAAAAAAAAGGTTATTGGAAAGAAAGAAAACAGTGGACAAAAATAAAGAGTACTCTTGAGTGGTCCGATGTAAAAGAGTGGAGGGCCACAGGGCTCGGTTGTGGAACCATTTTTGTTCTTGATATGTATATACATTATTTGGACAATGGCATCGGATGGTTTACCCGAGTGGTTTGCCGGAGTCTTTGTGTATGACAAGAACAAGAATAGCACCACTGTCCCACAAAGAGCATGTCGTAAGAGGCGAAAAACTGTGTGACATGGCATAATACCGGCGTTTGTTAAGTGGTTTGTTTAAAGCAGCATTGAAGGCGCCTAACATGCTGCGGATCTTCTTTGTTCTAGTGTTTGAGTCTATTAAGATGGACTCGCACATCAGTTAACCACCCTCCACGGCACTTGTTCCAACGTAGCGGATTAATAAGCTGCTCAAGCCTAGCCCGCTAAGCAGGAAATCCTGCTCCCGGCTACATCCAGCTCATATCAGAGCTGGGACCTGCAGAGGGGTATCTGCCACTGTAGAAGTACAGGTCGAAAAAGAACTAAGAAGAATTACACAATTCGTTATTGACACAATAACTTTACAGAGGTTGTTAATATATACCAGTGAGATCGGATTTAGATAAAATTCAAGAATTGTCGCAGAACTGAAAGAAGCAGTTTAATAAAGATAAATGTACAGTCATCCACAAAGGTAGAGCCGGTATGGAATATAAAGGAACAGAATAATATTAGGAGAATAGAAAAAGAAAAGGACCTATTGGTTATAATAGTCAATACAGGTAAAGTGAGTGAGCGAGTCCAGGTAGCAGTGAAAAAGGCAAGTGTAATGTTAGGTATGGTAATAAGAAGCATTAAATAGGAGCAAGGGACTGTCGAACTGTATAACTGATTAGTTATACCTAGATTGGAATACTGTGTACTGGTGTGGAGTCTCTATCGTAGAGAGAATATAAGCATGGAAGGGTTACAAGGAAGAGCGACGAAGCTAATAATGGGATTCCAGAATTATAGTTATGAGGAAAGAAAATCCGTCCTACTGTGTCTAGAAAAGAGAAGAATTTGAGGTGATTTAATACAGGTGTGTAAGATAATCAAAGGTTAGGATTAAATAGATTGTTACGAGTTTGTTCAAAGTACAGCTATCTATAAAAACAATAGGTCATAGCCACAAATTAATTAAAGAAAGGTCCAGTTTAGATAGTAGGAAATATTTTTTTTAGTCAGAATTTCGTGAATGCTTGGAATGCATTGAAACATTTAATATTGGCGGCGGGATCAATTTATGTATTCAGTAGAAGATTAGATGCACACATTTATTTTTAGTACAATTGTATTAGAAGAAAATGGTTGTATACACTCGGTAGAGTCTTCTATATTAGTATAAAAAGTTAAGTTACATTATGCGGTCGCAACATTAAGAATAACAAATGCATTATCAAATAAAAGTGCATTTTCTATAATGTGTCAGCATGGGGTATTTTCTATAATGTGTAAGCATGGGGTATTTTCTATAATGTTTCAGAAAAGGGTATTTTCTATAACGTTTCATCAAGGGGTATTTCCTACGATGTCAGCTGATGGGTCTTCTACCCTGGGGGCAACTCTTCTCTCTCTTCTCTTACCTCACTCTGTTTCACTTGACTCTGTCCTACAGTCACACTCTTGCACAACTTTCACACGCGCCCTCAGGGTGAGACCCTTCCATTGCACTTTGGTTGGGCTAGCTTCTGAGGGCACACAAACCTAGCATAGGTACATACAGACGCATACATTCATCTAAGCACTGGTTTATGCGTCCTGATATCGCCCAATGGACTACGGTCTGGGGTGGAAAATGGCGCGCCTCCGCCAGTAGAAACTAGTGAGGCAAACATCTAAGCAAAAAAACAAACAAAAATTCCTACGATGTTTTATCAACGAGGATTGCTTTTAATGTTTCAGGAAGGGGTATGCTCAATTATGTTTCAAGAACGGGTATTAGATATAACGATTTTACATAGGGTAATTCTTGTAATTCCCTCAGTTTAAGAATGGGTAACTCCCTATCTTCGTTAGCATATTTCACAAGGGACATAACTCCAATGCTTAAGAAAAATATTCCAAATACACAATTACTCCACAAAATAAATTACTTACTTTCCACCTGTGCTGCTCTGTTTACTGTTGTTCTTGATCTTTTATTTTATTATCAACCATTTTACGGTACTTTTTTCTGTCAATTATTATTTTTAGAAACAAATTCAAACGAAAACGAGCATTAATTCCGAGCACTATTCTGATACGAAGCTTATTCTAATCGAATATTTTTAACAATTTAAACAAAAATTCAATCATTGCCCAAGCTGGGACGTATCACAAACTTTGTCAACAAATTTAATAATTAATTAAAACAGTAAATACAAAATGTATAGTACATACCTGTGTTTCTTGCTCATACTGTTCTAACAATGCCACTTACGTCGATGATGCAAGTTTATAATATACAAACCTCTTCAGAGGTTGTCCGCTGCGTCTGTTTGCGAGAACTGAAGACTCCTTGGTAATCCCTTATTTGGTAGGGCGCGAGAGCTGAGTTTAAAGTTAAACCGATTTAAACAACACAGGGATGGATGAAAACAACACTTGAAACTTGATTGTTGTAAGCTGAAAAATGATGTTCACAATATTCATTGTACATTTAGCGTTGTAATATAAAATGGTGTGTTCCAGTATTAATATTATCAAACCGGGACTTTTTTTTGGGTAAGGAGAACACAAATTTCAAGTAGTTAAAATGCTATTTTTTTCCGATTTAATCTCCTGCAACGTTTATGTACTTATCCAAACATATAAGCTTCAGCGTAGAAATATTTGTCAGTATATCTGAACCAATCAACGACAGCCTGTTTCACTTCGTTATCAATACTGAAAAGCTAACCTCCCAGGAATTCGTTTATTGGTCCAAATAGGTGGAATTCGTTTGGAGCGAGGTCTGGGCTGTGAGGTAGATATGGTAATTCCTCTCAGACAAGTTGCTGCACATGACCCAAAGTGCAGTGAGCCGTTTCAGGTCGAGCATGCTTGAACCCTTCTCTGCTCGTCAAAAGCGGAAAGCTGTCTTAGCCCCTAACATGCACAAACCTTCCGAAAATACAAGTGGTCATAAATAAGTGTTCACCGTAACCAGAGAAAGACTTGCCTCTTGTGCAATTTCGGGACAGGTTATGCGTCGATTTTCCAGGATAAGGCATTCAATAATCCGGATAATTTCAGGAATGACTGTGGTAGATTGAAAGCCGGGATCATCACCATTCAAATGGCTTACTGAGGCGGAGTGTCTCATAACCGTATTGTGGGTGCAGTCTTTTGTAAACGTCCGTAGGTTTCACGCTTTGTTTCAAAAGAAACCATCACAACACACTGTTCCCATGCAAGAATTAACAGTGTTGTCCGCCATTTTAGTGACGTCATGTGACTGGTCCATTGCAGATGGGCAATGTAGCAGTAGTAGCACATAAGTACCCCTAGCAAATGATAGTAGTTCCAGCACGCTTTAACCCATTCAGGTAGAACTAGAACAAAAAGTCTCGGTTCGATTTGGACACCCTCTTGTATGTTAAATGACTTGTATTATTTTGAGATTTTAATACACAACAATATGGACTTGATGATGCTATAACTGTGAAAAGATACATTCATACAAAAACTCGTGAAGATACCAACACTGAGAATAGATGGTCAGACTACAATTTATCATCTAAAATTTGGATACTAAAATTAATGATAGACTATGGTTAATCTTCATCTTCCTTCCTTGTCATACGTCTTCAGTCGTCCATTTGAACATATCTAAAGAAAGCATAGGTTAACCTGAGGCTATTGCTATATTTATGGGTACGTTTAGCGCAGTTTTAGAAACCTCGTTTATCATGCACAGGTAAAGTGTACGAATTATGCTATCGGTACGCTCATGTCTATCCAGCTGTAAATAGGTACCTGGCATAGACTAGAGAACTAAAAAGTGGAGTCGAAAGGCACCGAAAATCCCCTACCTCATACAAGATATGGATTAGTACACTGAAGTCTCCAACATCTTCATTCCCTGGCAGTGGCATAACTATTATGAGACAATTCATTACCTTTATCTTTGTATTTACATACAGCTTGTAAATGAATTGTATTGGTGATAGCCACACAAGCTTTATTTTGTCTTCGTATATTGAAACTCAGCAGTAACTTTGTCAGCCCCGCAGACACAATCATCCGTAATTCCTACCCTCAGTTTGTTGAATGAATGACAATTCAATCTGTCATGACCTGTGTGAAGTCTAAATATTACTACCTGCTCACCTTTGATGAGCTATTAATTTACGTCATCTGTTTGTTGACTTGTGGACTCTGCTTCCTACTTGTTCTCATAACTAAACCTGGTAAACCTTTTTGCTTGTTCATAAGTTTTACTTATATCAACTTCACGTATCTTTCTTCTTCCTTTGATTGTCGTTTTCATTTCTAAATAAAAGTACGCGGAGCAACTTTTGTGTATCTCCAGATTTCGCTTGTTATTCTTGCTTTTATCACACATTTTACGCTTCTTGTTGGCAGCGATATCTTTGCCCCCCCAAGAAGAATGTAATCCAGGAAACTAGGGCCACGATTGACCCCCTTTTAAACGATAAAGCTCCAGGAGCTGACGCCATCCCAGCAGAGATCTACAAAGCTGGCGGTCATACGATGGTTGAGAAGCTTCATTTATTTGGCGAATTGTGGAAGAAAATGAGCCTCTCACAGGAATTAATGAATGCGTTTATTGTTCATACACATAATTGAAACTGCTGATGGAAAATGCAAGGCAAAGGCCGCCGTCCATCGTAGACGATGATGGCATAATTTATTTTGTTAGCACTATTTTTAGTAAAGATTAACGGCGCTACTTTTTATCCTCATTCTCTTGTCTCGAGCAGCCCGACCCCAGTGGAAAGTCAAGCACAAGACGACTAGGGGGCGACTACGAGATGCAGAGGACTCCGCATCAAGCACCCGTGAAAAAGACGACGGAGTCCGGAGTCGAACCCACACCAACTGATCATGAAGCCGACGGCTTAACCACTTCGCCACGGAATCTCCAAGATGCAAGAACAAGTTACTAAATGCAGATGTGTTAAGGCGGTCTGGCACGACAAGTATACACACCATGATATGTGCATCCCAGCTGAAATAGGCTGGCCAGGTGGTACGAATGGCGGATTAACGTCTACCAAAAGAGTTTCTCTCTGGTGAACAACAAACAGGCAATAGAGCAACCGATGGGAAGCGGAAACGGTATACGGACACACTTGAGAGATGACTGATCCAGTGAGGTATTAACAATGTTGATTGGAATAAAATACTGTCACCAATCGCTCAGACTGGAGTAGCACGATTGCGGGTGAGGTATCAAGCATAAGTGAGGTTATACAGAGATAGCTCAGCAAGTCAGCTCACAGCAGTCCATCTTCAACCCTGGTGGGAGAGGGTGTCCTATTACTTGTACTAAGGGAAACAGTCAATACAGGGCTCCGGTTGGCTTATTTATCCATATTTGAACTCATGCGAATAGTGAATATTTGACAAAGTGGTCCTCATCGATTAGAATGATCGAACAACAATTTCCAGCTTTGTACTTTCGTTATTGCCAGCAGACTTCCCAATAACGCAGCAGTGTACACTTAATTAGTTTTCTTACTGCTCATAAGTATGTACGTGCTTTTTGAACCACACATGAAAGAGAGAAAAGAGAAGACTCATAATTTATTGAATTCTAGCTTGGTGATGCACAGTTGGGATTTAGTATGGGCAAATGATACACGGACTGTTTGAGCTAAACAAATAATTTGTGTTCGTGACAACAATTACAAGAGAAGTATCCATCTACAAACGGGTAACGTACCTAAAGTACAATCTAAAAGAAAGTGAAGTAATAGACAGACGGAATTCGAAGGTCGGACCTCTAGAGACGTCTTGCTAGTCCTTAACTCATCTCTCTCTTGTGGTAAAGCGCTTCTGTTCGGTGTTCACTTTCCGGGTTTCCCATTACTAAACTCTCTTTTCTGTTGTTCGCCAGGTACGTTACACGAGTCATGATACATACTTGTCTTGTGATCGCTGTCACGAACAGACATTCTTTGTTTACAACACGCTGCCTCGAGGTTCCCACACGTCCTTTTCCTCATTGTGTGTGCTACGACATATTTCTCATATGCACAAACGATGATTATTTAGGTTGAAAAATAAAACGGTTTACATCTAATTATTATATATACACATTTCAAACAGCACACTCTTACAAGACATCAACCAAGAATGCATAGATAGCATTGTAAAAGAGAGAGAAAAGGAAGATGATTGGGACGTGTCATGAGAATGGGACAAGATATACTCTTCAAAGCAGAACTTTTGTAGATATCAAAGGGTCGATGAAAGGAAGGTAAACCACGAACTACTTGGAGACGCACGGTAGAGGGTGAGCTGTCTGCGCATCTCTGGCAGGGTTTACCCCGACAGAATGACATGGACAGTCGCCGAAGAAGCCTCATGGGCAATAGTACATTAACACTTAGTAGAATGCAAAATCATTTAGGAAGAGTTATTGACGACGGTTAGCACTGACAGATTATGTACATCGATAGAATATTATGTAACAATTGTCAAAGCGCTATGAGAATGCCATACGGATTTACACAATTGTTTAGGCTACAACATGTGGGTGAGAGAGATGTGTTCTATACACTATGTTGATCATCATATATACAGACAGGATAACGTTCAAGGTAACCCCAGTAGATATTAAAGAACCAGTTTTACAGATCAACAGAGTGTCATACTCACAGAAGAAGACATGCATCAAATGCATCTGAATGCATTAACTGACATGTGTCAGAAATATACGTGGGTAATAAGAAAATAAACGCAACGAAAACTGAGATAATAAAAGTGACTCAGCAGAAGATACAAACTACTCTACATGCAGTCAGTGTAAGTAAACATTTATAAATAAATATTTATATTGTTATTTAATGGCCACAATGAGTAAGTTGGCCCTTTTGTGCGCTCTGAAAAGGACGTTAAGTGGTAGGTTGCAGTAGCTTTCCTCTCTTCCCGAGCATGCTGATGAAGGTGAACCGCGGTCCTAAAGGCGGTTGTGCTGTGATTGGCTTCATCTGCATAGTGTTCACTACTAGGGGGATCGCATCGATCAACCTCATCAGCCAGGCTGCCTTGAAAACAGCAACGTCCTGGTCAGTATGTTGTGCCCGACTGGACTAGCGTCTAGGTTTCCCATATATGTATATATTTATATGTAGTTAGACAACCAAGCTGTGACGAATACAAAATGGAAACCAACGTTACGACCTAAATACTTTCATCAGGAACAACACAAACAAGAGCTAACAAATCGCAAAGGAAGACATGAATCCAATAAGCATTTGACCTACAATTGATGAGTCCACTAACGCTGTTACCATGAATTAATCTCCACGCGGTATCCAGCTAAGTAACTTTTCACAATCACACATAAGTTGATATCTCTGTTGTTGTTTGTTGTTTTATTTTTTGCTGTTTTTTTGTTGTCCTTATCATAGTTTTGTTGTCCCTGATAAAAGACTTTAGGTCGTAACGTAAATGTCGTTTATATTTCCGTCCTAATGCAGTATCTGGCATATAAATAAATCATTTGTACATACTATTTTAATCTGCAGCTCCGTCGCATCCTCGCCTTAATTTTCATTAAATGAATTAGTTGTTTTCGGTTATCTTTTGATTAAATGACTATTCCTCCTTTGATCATCATCTTATTCATCTGCCATTTCTTCCGTATCTTTAATGTTTTTACTCTCTTACTCTTCCTCATCTTCTTCCTCATTCTCCTCCTCTTTCTCTTTTTCTTCTTCTTCTTTGGCGTTTGTCATGAAAAGGACGTTTGTGACGTTGTATCTTTGTTTACAGCTTGGCTACGATATCTGCATTTTTCGGACCGGCACTTCCGAATTATGCACGGCATTTTGGTGTCCGAATTTGCCGTCCTTCATCGATTTCTATTCTCTTATCCAGACTGCGTGGTTGCAGACTGTCTTCTGGGCCGCTACTTGAAGACGGACTATGGTCCTAGCCAGTTATAGGTCACTGGCCTTGATGCAAGCAACCAGCTATGCATCGTGGCTGATTGCTGTCAACTTGTTCACTGCAGCATCTTCAGTGTATCATGATATTTAAGCCAGATACAAAGAGCTGGAATAGGTTAGATTACAGATAAACGGAAAGGTTGTTCATAGACAACAACAGAATCGACAAGGGGATTGAAGAAAGAACTCACAAAATTCAAATACAGTAACACACTACATATCACCATTACCAAGACATCCCAACATTCCGATGTGGAAAAATAACATAAGATCATTAACATTATATTTATGCTATGACTTTGTTATCTGTGTCAGACATCGACTTTCGCCAGGCAAACTTTCAGGTATGAAATTTCACAATGTGAAATGTGATTGTTACCAAACATGGGCAATGACACTAGATAGAAGATAGAAGGGAGTGAGAAATTAGAGGAGATCCATTATTAAACTTGAACATTATAGAGAATTACGTGATTTGGACATAACGTTTGGATATGGTAGAAAATTACTAGATATGGACAAAACGATTGAATATTACAGAGAATTACGTTATTTGGACAAAAGGATTGAACATTACAGAGAATTACCTGATGTGGATATAACGTTTGGATACGGCAGAGAATTACTAGATATTGACAAAACGATTGAATATTACAGAGAATTACGTTATTTGGACAAAAGGATTGAACATTACAGAGAATTACCTGATGTGGACATAACGTTTGGATACGGCAGAGAATTACTAGATATTGACAAAACGATTGCAAATTAAAGAGAATTACCTGGTTTGAACAAAAGGTTTGAACATTATAGGGCATTGCGTAATTTGGACAAAATATTACGACATTGAAACGAATTACGTGAATTGTGCATAGGAATGTCTCCATACGTTCCATTCGCTCGATTCTACAACAACTGAACAAGAAAACGAGTTATTGATTGTACTAAAGAAACTACAGAGATATGAATTGAAAATACTAAGGGCCAGACAGGTGAGGCATACAAGAACATTGCACATTCCTAGTCTGTCCGAGGCCTTAACTGGGCAAATGAGACGATATGATATGTGTGGTATCTTCTTGCAATTCATTAAACTCCCTGCTCCAGTCTGTTTTACGTTATTAAGAACCACAGTCACTGCACGTCGGACAGACCTATAGGGACTCAGTCTACTTCAGTAAATGGCTAATAGTTCACGAGAGCTAGTCAATGCTGAAGCCATAAATAATTATTTATTTAAAATGTGATAAAAAAACCTTGAAAATCATTTGTTATTGCACTAACAGTGTAGCTGTATACCACAACATAATTTCCACAAACATCGATACACTAATCCTATTGCTTTTTACCGTCGCAATAACAGGCTTGCAGTTCATTTTATGTTGGTCAGTCAGTTGTATGGGTATGTACCTTGAGCATACCTAGAGAAATTCAATAATTCAACTATTCATTGTACTGAAGGCTAAACTACACGAAACCTTTCCTCAGCTGCTACGTTGTCTATCGTTATTCGCCTGTCAGTTCGAATCATCTTCCTAATCTGCTCTGCAGTTTATGAGCGTCATTGACATAATGTATTGACTCAATTGTAACCTGTTTTATGCGATAAAACTTCTTCATCGTAAACAGAAAACCTTTAAGTACGAACAGCCTTTGCAGAAGTTGTTTTACCCAAAAATTACGCACAACCACACACTATTCATTAACTGCACAGTCTATGAGCACGGACGCCATTTTATAATTGAACTGCGCACGTGCATGTGGCACCTACCGTCGGCTAACTACAGTAATCACAAATATGGATCTACCTGCCAATTAACGACACCTCTAAAAACTACCAATTATATTTGTCAACTATCACATGTCAATGTGTGACGCACTTACCCACTTACTCTGATAGAAACTAAGGATTCACAATAGTTCACTGATAACATAACAAATAAGTTCTATCCTAGGCATGCGCCCCTCAGTACTAGATCCACGTATGATTTCCAAACGATGCAATCTGTGTACCGCATATTCATCGATTGCAATGTCTTCAGCCGACACGTGATCGTTAATCAACTTCAACATTTCAACTACATCCGTTGCTAATGTCCCCGCTATGGGTGTCCCTGAAGCCATCATGTCAGCTCTTTCATTAGGCATGCTTGCATTGTAGAATATTTTGTTCCTATCTTCTGAAAGATATCGAATGTAACGATTGTATTTACTTTTGATTTTTCGATTCTTCCGAATCAAAATGAAACTATTGTATCAGACATTTTATTTTACAGCTTGAGGTTGGCAGTCATATGTTCGAATATGTTCGAGTGTCAGTAATTAGGACACACACTGAAAAAGGATAGCTGAAATATATAGCCGGTAGCGTCTGAGGTTGTCGTTAGGCGGTAGCGTCTGAGGTTGTCGTTAGGCGGTAGCGTCTGAGGTTGTCGTTAGGCGGTAGCGTCTGCGGTTGTCGTTAGGCGGTAGCGTCTGAGGTTGTCGTTAGGCGGTAGCGTCTGAGGTTTTCACTGTCTTCTGTCGCTTGGAGTATGTCTACATCTGCAAAGTTGTCTCTTGTATGCACCTCACTGGCTTCTGCCGCTTGAAAGATGTCAACATCTGCAAAGTAGTCTCTTGTATGAACCTCACTGTTCTCTGCCGCTTGGAGTATGTCTACATCTGCAAAGTTGTCTCTTGTATGAACCTCACTGTCTTCTGTCGCTTGAAGTATGTCTACATCTGCAAAGTTGTCTCTTGTATGAACCTCACTGTCTTCTGTCGCTTGGAATATGTCTACATTTTCAAAGTTGTCTCTTGTATGCACCTCACTGGCTTCTGCCGCTTGAAGGATGTCAACATCTGCAAAGTTGTGTCTTGTATGAACATCACTGTCTTCTGTCGTTTGGAGTATGTCAACATCTGCAAAGTTGTCTCTTGTATGAACCTCATTGTCTTCTGCCGCTTGGAGTATGTCTACATCAGCAAAAGTTGTCTCTTGTATGAACCTCACTGTTCTCTGCCGCTTGGAGTATGTCTACATCTGCAAAGTTGTCTCTTGTATGCATCTCACTGTTCTCTGCCGCTTGGAGTATGTCTACATCTGCAAAGTTGTCTCTTGTATGCACCTCACTGTCTTCTGTCGCTTGGAGTATGTCTACATCTGCAAAGTAGTCTCTTGTATGAACCTCACTGTTCTCTGTCGCTTGGAGTATGTCTACATCTGCAAAGTTGTCTCTTGTATGAACCTCACTGTTCTCTGCCGCTTGGAGTATGTCTACATCTGCAAAGTTGTCTCTTGTATGAACCGCACTGTTCTCTGCCGCTTGGAGTATGTCTACATCTGCAAAGTTGTCTCTTGTATGAACCTCACTGTCTTCTGCCGCTTGGAGTATGTCTACATCTGCAAAGTTGTCTCTTGTATGAACCTCACTGTCGTCTGTCGCTTGGAGTATGTCTACATCTGCAAATTTGTCTTTTGTATGAACCTCACTGTCTTCTGTCGCTTGGAGTATGTCTACATCTGCAAAGTAGTCTCTTGTATGCACCTCACTGTTCTCTGCCGCTTGGAGTATGTCTGCATCTGCAAAGTTGTCTCTTGTATGAATCTCACTGTCTTCTGTCGCTTGGAGTATGTCTACATCTGCAAAGTTGTTTCTTCTATGAACCTCACTGTCTTCTGTCGCTTGGAGTATGTCTACATCTGCAAAGTTGTCTCTTGTATGCACCTCACTGGCTTCTGCCGCTTGAAGGATGTCAACATCTGCAAAGTTGTCTCTTGTATGAACCTAACTGTCTTCTGCCGCTTGGAGTATGTCTACATCTGCAAAGTTGTCTCTTGTATGCACCTCACTGGCTTCTGCCGCTTGAAGGATGTCAACATCTGCAAAGTTGTCTCTTGTATGAACCTCACTGTCTTCTATCGCTTGGAGTATGTCTACATCTGCAAAGTTGTCTCTTGTATGAACCTCACTGTCTTCTGCCGCTTGGATTATGTCTACATCTGCAAAGTTGTCTCTTGTATGAACCTCACTGTCTTCTGCCGCTTGGAGTATGTCTACATCTGCAAAGTTGTCTTTTGTATGAACCTCACTGTCTTCTGTCGCTTGGAGTATGTCTCCATTTGCAAAGTTGTCTCTTGTATGAAGCACGCTGTCTTCTATAGCTCACACATAGGTCCATATAGTTTCCCTTTCAGTGTTGTTTCTCTTGGCTAGTATGTCCGCCTCAGTATGTCACACTCTGGACAGTCCTGAAGTATATGCGTTTCAGTCTGGGTTGCCTGTCCACATGGACACATATTTGAGCTGCCAATCCTAAATTTGGTATACATGTGGCTGCGGAGTCGGTTGTGTCCCGTTCTGAGGTGCAGTATGACAATCTGCTCTTCTCTGTTTTTATTGGGATAGTCTATTTGTGTTGGAAGCTCTCGCATTGATTTAATCATCTATTCTTTTGATGGTATGTAACTGATCCATCTGGCTGCTTGTCTGCAGCACCTTCCCTCGCCAATGTGTCACCTCTCTCTTTTCCTGGTATTTCGCAGTGAGACCGTATCCACTGCAACCTGATTTTGCGTTGGTTGCTCAATGTTGACAAAAAAACTTTTGATATAACAGTTTCCCGGATGATAATGCTTGGAGTATATCGTTTGTATCTGTCAGAAATATCACAGGATACAGATCTGAGAGGTCGCTGTAGTCAAGAGGTTAAGGCACTCGCCTCTAACAGTGATGAACGGAAACTGGGCGATTGAATCCCGCAAGTTTCAAGCTACCCCTGGTCGCATTGGAGGTAAGACCAGAGTGCATGCATCATGAGTTACCGCAATAGTCTTGCCATTGATCCAAGGTAACTTGGGATACGAGTGAGATTGATGACCAGTGCATATTCTTCCTTACTATAATCCTCATACAGCGCACATCACATTTTAAGACAAAACCGTCTGATGTTGTGACCATCATCGCTTCGCGATGGACAATAATAAAAGGAAACGGGCCAAGGTTAGTGTTCAGCAATGTTTCCGTCGTCAATTTCATCGCATGTAGCTCTACATTGTAAGTATTGTAAGAATTTCCCTGTTTGTACTACAACTGTTTCCATAGTGTTGTTTGGGTATTATATATACACTCCTGCTCCTCTATTCTTTACATCATTCCGTGCGGACTCATCTGTGTATACTCGGACACATATATCATGTGGATATTCTTCATCCAAGAAACTAAGAACAAATTGTCTTACGTTGCACACTGTTCTGTTCCTCTTTGCTTAGTATTCCTTGAATATTTGTTTGGACCCGCACTGATAGTCTATGTTGCTCTCTCCCGGGTGTGTGTGCTGGCTCAGTTGTTAAAGGAATATCAGTTTCAGACAGTTATGTGGTGTGTCTACGAAGTCTAACTTGGTGTACAGAGATACTTTTCAATCGTCCCATTGCCAGGTTCTGGAATCTATCTGTGTTAGGTGGATCGGCATAAAGTTGAACTGTTCTGCCTGTGTTAGCACCTTTGTGTCTCTACGTTCCTCTAGTACTTGCATCCTTCCTATTTTCTCCATCTCCATTATAGGCGTTGATTTCATTGCTTCTGTAATAAACCTATGCGCGTGTACCTTATTTAATTCATTCAATGCAAGTGTTTGATGCTGGACACCACGCAGCTGATCCATATTCCAAATGTGGTCGCATGCCCTGTTGGCAAACACTGCTAAGTATTTTCTCTCCGGCTCCCCATGTGGTTCCACTTAGTTTTCTCAGGATGGCTAACTTCCTTCTGACTTTTCCTGTCGCATTTGTTGACGTGTTGTCTCCAAGTCAGCCTATCATCACATGTAACGCCGAGATAGATGGATTGTTTATCTTCTTTTAGTAGCTATCCATCTATCGTTATGTCTCCCGCTTTTTATTTTGTAGAGAGAGTGAAGAGCGTAGTGATGCATATATCTGCGTTGATGATAACACACCATTTATTTGCCCTTAGATTTAAGGCATCTATTGCTTTTTGTAGCATTTTAGTTGCGACTGTTGGATATTCATCAGTGCACCATATCACCAGGTCATCGGCATACATTGCCACTTTCACTCCACTTGGCACTTCGGTAATCAGGTCCTTAATGTAGACTATGAAAAGTGTGGGGAAAAGCACACCACCCTTCGGTACACCATGGCGTATTAAAATTGTCTTACTCTTCAGTCCATCTAGTTGTACTCTGGCTCTTCTATTATGCAGGAAAGCTTTTAACCATTTGTACATTCTACCTTTCACTTTATTATTTCTCAGTTTCTTAAAGAGTTCTTCTTTCCATACCTTGTCAACTGCTTTCCTTAGGTCTATCCATGCTGCTAGTACCAGTTTTCTATATTGGAAAGCATCCTCCATCTCTTAGGAAAGATAAGTTGTTTGACCCTGATTGGAGAAGCATTTTCGAAAACCTACTAGCTGTGACACAAGGATGTTCCCACTCTCAAGGTACCACTGCATCCTGCGATTAATGATACGTTCCATTGTTTTACAAATACAACTTCTAAGGCTGATTGGTCTAAGGCCAGTTGCTGTGGAATTGTCTTTTCCTTGTTTTAGGAGCGGTGTCATAGTTGATTCTCTCCAGGTCTGAGGGACTCTGCCTGAGGTCATATTGGCAATGAAGATCTGTAGCAGTTTTGTCTTCCCTGCTACTCGCAAGTTCTTAATCATTTCGTTTGATTCCCCGTCAGCCCCTGGCGACTTTCTCATTTTTAATTTGGCTATTGCTAGCTCCAGTTCTATTGACAGTGAATGGGATCTCCATAACCTCTGGTATAGTTTCATCACTTCCTACTTGTTGTTGCTTCTCTCTTTCTTGCTGTTTCTCTGACAGTGAATGGGGTCTCCATAACCTCTGGTATAGTTTAATCACTTCCTACATGTTGTTGCTTTTCTCTGGTATAGTTTCAACACTTCCTACTTCTTGTTGCTTCTCTCTTTCTTGCTGTTTCTCTGTACTAACTTCAATTTCTTTGTGTTTAGCAAAGGAATTTGCAAAGTAATCAGCTGCCTGTTTACCTGTGATGAAGTTGCCATCTTCATTTAATGCAACCTATGTGTTTCTCCCTGTACCTTCATTTAGTACTTTTCCCAACTTACACATTTTCCTGGTGTCCTTTTCAAAGTCCAGGGACTGTTTTCTCTTTCCAGCCTTTCCTCCTGGCTTGCAGCTTAGCCCTTTGGAATTTGGCTTTGGCATGTTGAAAATGTTGGTTGTGATTTTGACTTGGACTAGTTTCTGCTTGTTTTCGAGATGTTGCCACTTCATTATGCAGTTGCTCTAGTTCACTGTTCCAGTAAGGTCTATAGTTCTTTCACGCCCAGGTTTGTGATTACTGAAGGTAGCAGACGCTCGGTGTCGTATGCACATGCGCAGTTCAGATACAAAATGGGGTCCGTTCTCTCATTGTGTACAATCAACGAACAGTGTATTGTTGTGCGGTTCTTTTAAGAGAGAAAAGACTTTTTGCAAAGAATGTTCCTAAGGAAATGCTTTCTGTTTACGATGAGAAGGAGTTGACGAGTAAGGCGGTGCAATACTGAGTCGGTACATGTTCAACCCAAGGACGCTCAATTTTACATCAAGTCAGTGTAATGGAAACTGGTTGTATACATAATCTGCAAAGCCTTCTAAGCTAATATAAAGACGTTAAGTTAAGTTAAGTTAAATTAAGAAACGAAATACCACGCTCCAATTGAAAATTGAACATAGGTCGCTCTGCAAAGCAGCTAGTGCAGCAGCCACTACTCAACCGCGGCGGATCCTGAGTTACTTAACATAAGGCAGTGGTTCCCAAATGTGTCCAGGTGGGTCCCACGACCTCATTCTCCTGCATTGCAGAACACACTAATTTTAATATTTAGACATTGCACTACAGTCAGAAGGACCACGCTCCACCTTCTTAAGTACGTATCGGGAAGTGAGGAAAGCGTTACTGAAACGTGCCATAAAATAAAGTCATCAATAGGACCTACGTCAGGAACAAAGCACATCAGCTACAGTATCATCAACAACAATAACAACAACAAAAACACCAACAATAACAACAGCAACAATAACAACAAAAGAAACAACAACAGCAGCAAGAACAACAAACCAGCAGCAAAAACAGCGCCAACAACAACACCAACCTTAACAACAGACCAGCAACAACAAACCAGCAACAACAACATCAACAACAACAACAGCATTTAGATTTGAGTTTCTACTAATATTGTTCTTCTCTGCGCATAACAACAGTGAGTAAGCTACTCTTTCATGCACCGTGAAAAGGACGTTATGTGGTGAGCTACACTAGCTTTCCTCACATCCTGAGTGTGCTGATGAAAGTGGACCGGGGTCCTCCAGGCGGTTGTGCTATGCTTGGCTTCATCAACGTGACACTCACTACTACGGAGATCACGTTGATCCCCCACCTCATTAGCCAGGCTACCATGAAAACAGTCCGTTTCTAAGGTGGGTTACTGGGGAGTATGTTTTGTATGACCCTGACTAACATGTATGACCAGTATATTTTGCCTGACCCTGACTAACATGTCTGACCAGTATATTTTGCCTGACACTGACTAACATGTCTGACCAGTATATTTTGCCTGACCATGACTAACATGTCTGACCAGTATATCTTGCCTGACCCTGAGTAACATATCTGTCCAGTATATCTTGCCTGACCAGACGTTAGTCTTCCTCCCAAAGTCTCTACTAATAATAACTAACTGGCACGCTAGTCCAGTCAGGCACAATACACCGACCAAGACCACGATCTCTCTTCCATGTAACATTCCCTGGAAACAGGCTGTTTTCAAGGCGGCTTGGCTGATCGAGATGTGGATCGATGTGATCCCCGTAGTAGTGAGCGCTACGTAGATGAAACCAAACAAGCACAACCGCCTGGAGGACCGCGATCCACGTCCATCAGCATGCTCGGGATGTAAGGAAAATTACTACAACCCGCCAGTTAACGTCCTTTTAAGGGCACACAAAAGAGTAAATGTACTCATTGTGGACATTTAACAACAACAACAACATTAGTAGTAAAACACGATGGAAGTACTTAGAGCATGCAGCTAACAACCGCATTATATAATAATTATCATCATTTCCATCATCTATCCACTTCTATCGTCAAACGTATTGTGGAGGTGTACCTTTCTTTGGTGTGCAAGAAGTGTCGTCGATGTTGTTCTTATTCCGTGCTGCTTCAATGTTTCACTAACACCTACTTTCCATCTTTTTCCTGGTTTCCTACCTGCTCTACAACTCTCTTGTCTGGTGTTGTAGATCCGCCCGTTGGAAACTTTGGCTGAATCTCTGGCAGGAGTCTGAACCATTTTATTCTCTGTCGTTCAATGTATTCTATGGACGATGTTGAACCCACCCTCTGTCTGATTTATTTGTTTCGTACTCTATCCAACGTGTCGACCTCGACAGCTCTGCTGAAACACCACATTTCGCAAGCCATGATTTTTCTCTTATGTGTGTTGATGAGTGTCCATGTCTGAGACTGACAGCAGAGACTTGTGATGTGTTTCTGTCCCATTACGTAACCACTGTAATATAGGCTTAGTGTAAACGGTGTAGCGCTAGTGGTAACCGTATGCTTCACTTTTTACCAAAAACACAAACTTTTTACCACCATCGTCAGTTTACGTTTTTAGACCCCCAGCATGGTCTCTTGTATTGAAGATATCTCCGTTATTGAAGATATCTCCTTTATTGAAGATATCTCTTTTATTCAAGATATTTCCTTTATTCAAGAAATCTCTTTTATTGAAGATATTTCCTTTATTGAAGATATCTCCTTTATTGATGATATTTCCTTTATTGAAGCTATCTAACCTACAACTTTCGTTATACAGTCTAGCTTCAATATGGCGATAATTTATGCATCCGCCTGCCAGGAACTTCTTCTTCTTCTTCTTCTGCGTACACAGTCAGACAGTAACCATTATTTTATCGAAAAAAGCGGAGGTCATCCTGAGACTCTCGCCACTACCATAGAGCTTGTCTTGCAGTTCCACTGGCAATGGCCACATCTGCTCTCTCTGATCCTCGTATGTCGGGCAGTTCTGCAGCAGATGTTCAGTGGTCATTTTACCAGTACCGCACGGGCATTCGTCGGTACACCCTATCTTCAATTTGTTGAAGAGGTGGTACCTCAGTCTGTTGTGGCCAGTGCGAAGTCTGAAGACAACGACCTGCTCTCTTCGGTTCAACTGGTAATAGGCATCGTTTTTGGTGTAACCAGTATGTTCGGTTTCCCATTTGGACATGTACCTGGCTTTGATAAGCCGTTTTGACTCTTCGTACGTCATACTGGTATCTATTTGTGGTAGCCTTGCACCTTCTTTTGCCAGTCTGTCTGCCTCCTCGTTGCCTTGGATGTTGCAGTGTGACGGAACCCACTGTACCACTACCCTTTTTGGTGCGGACTGTTGACACAGTTTGCAGAGTGCTGCTCTTAAGTCATTAAGCTCAGTGTTTTTCTGGCTTTTTAGCGCTGTGACTACTTCGAGAGCATCTGTCAGCAGGACTATATGGCTCTCATTTTCACTGTGTGTTACCATTTCTTCCACTGCCGCCCTCAGTGCCTCTGCCTCTGCTCTGAAATTGCTCGTGTACTTACCAGTAGCGAATGACAGTGTTATTTTTCTGCCATTTGGTAGGTTCCGGAATGCTCCTGCCCCTCCGTTCTGTGTAGTGTTTTTTACAGAACCGTCGGTGTATGCATGGGTCCAGTCCATGCTAGGGTAGCTTTTCGTTATGAAGCTTAGGGTAGTGTCTCTCCTTTCTTTTTCGGTCTGGCAGTTTTTGTTTGCAATACCTGGTATATTTTCTACCACCTCTGGAAATATATCCTGCCTCCAAGTAGGTTTTCGTACAGTAGTGATGGGTTTTGGTGTTGTTAGTGCGTTTATGGGATCTTCGTGCATCTTTGCTTTGGCTATTTCTGCAAAGTTTCTCCGCTTTAGTTTCCCAGTTCCCAAATTGTTTAGCCTCTGGTACATTGGATGGTCCGTCAGTCTTCGGAGTTTCTCTGACTGCAGCTGGGCTCTGCAGTCTCTTCTGTCGGTCATGGATTGCAGTTTTGTAATCTTTTCAAGTTCTACAATTGGCGTTGACTTCATGCCACCTGTTATGATTCTCATGGCTTGGTTTTGAAGTTTGTTAACTTTATCGAAGTTCGCCTTCACTGCTGTTGTCCATGCCGCGATGCCATACTCGAGAACTGGTCTCACTCTTCCAGTGTACAGTTTCTTTAGTATGCCTTCGTCTGCTCCCCAGCTTGTGCCAGCAAGTTTCCTCATGATCGCCATTCTTTCTCTGGCTTTCATTCGGTTTCTCTCAATCTGACTTTTCCATGTCATGCGCCGATCAAATGTGACTCCCAGATAGGTTGGGTTGTCGTTTGGCTGCAGGATTTTGCCATTTAGGCTTAATTTGGTACTTTGGGGTTTTAATGAGAGCGAGAATATTGTGCACGTGGTTTTCTCCTCGTTTATTTTGACCAGCCATGAGTTCGCCCACTCTTCCAGCGATGTTAGGGCCGTTTGCATCCGATTTCTTGCTATGGTGAGATTCTTTGCAGAGGTCCACATAGCCAGATCGTCTGCAAACATTGAGCTATGGACTCTTCTTGGTATATTCTCTGTAATATCGTTTATATATACCAGGAAGAGTGTGGGTGACAGTACTCCCCCTTGGGGTACTCCCTGCTCGAGTGTCACCTTTTTGCTCATCTGCCCTTGTACTTGGACTCTGGCCGTTCTTTGTTTGAGGTAGTGGTTGATCCACTTGTACATCTTCCCATAAACATCACTTCTTCTTAGCTTGACTCTAAGTCCATCCTTCCAGACTTTGTCAAATGCCTTTTCCAGATCCACCCAAACAGCTACTGTGTGTTTCTGTGCCTGGTAGGCATCTTCTATCTCCTGGGCTATGAGGATGACCTGGTCCTCAGTGGATCTGTGCTGTCTAAAGCCGGCTTGCTGTGGAATTAGTATTCGTTTTTCTTCCAGATGCCACATCAGTCTGGTGTTTATCATCCGTTCCATCAGCTTGCCGACACAGCTCAGTAGGCTTATGGGCCTGTATCCATTCGGATCTGTTTTGTCCTTTCCTGTTTTTGGTACTGGTACCAGTATTGCATCTTTCCATGCCTGGGGTACAATACCCCTTTTCCAGCTTTGGTTCAGGACTGATAGTAGTTTTTTCTTCGCTGTTTGGCCCAGCCCCATCAGCATTTCGTTTGTTATCCCGTCTTTTCCGGGAGATTTCCTTCTCTTTAGTGTTCTCATAGCCTCTTCCATTTCGCGCATTGTTAGTTTGGCCATCATGTGCTCTTCAGGAGCCGTATTTATGTTTTCGTGCCCCTTTAGCTCTTCGCTAATGTCTGTATGCTTTTCTGCAGGGACCTCGATGTGGTTTGCTCTGGCATAGTGATCGACAAAGGCGTTTGCGGCTTTCTTACCTGTGATCAAGTTCTCGCCTTGCTTGATAGTAATTTGTTTATTTGACGGGGTTTCGTCGTTCATGGCTCTGACTAGCTTCCATAGCTTGTTCCCTTCTTTGTCCAGGTTTAAACTTTCCGTTTTATTTTTCCAACTTTCTCTTGCTGTTTGCTTGAGAGTGTGTTTGTACTTCGCCGCGGCGGCTTTGAGGGCGATGTTTGCCTCCACGGATTTTTCTCGTTCTGCCATGTTCCTAGCATTTGTTACTGCATCTTCCACTTTCTGTAACTCATCATTCCAGTAGGGCTTATAGTTTTTCCTAGCTCCTCTTGGGATGGTTTCAGTGGCGGCTTGCATTATTGCCTTGCTTAGGCTCTCTACCATGGGCTTCATTTTGGTGTTTCGTGTGTTGATGGTTTCACACAGCCCATCTGTCAGGATTGCAAATCTGTCCCAGTCGGCTCGTTTGTAATTCCAACGTGGGAGCGGTTTTGTTTCCTGTGGGCCTACTTCCATGTCAATGGTTAGCCTGATCGGCCTGTGGTCGCTACCTGCCAGTTGGTTTAGCACCTGGCGGTCTATTTTATAGTGTATGTCCTGTGTGGAGAAGGCCAAATCTGGAGTCGAGGTGGTATGCCATGTTCTTGAATAGAAGCTAGGGCTATCCTCCGGCCTATTGATTAGGGAGAGATTTGCATCTATCTCCCAATCTTCCACTTCGTCACCTCTGCTGTCTGTGTCAGAGTATCCCCATCTCTCCGAGTGGCTGTTGAAATCTCCAACCACTATGCAGTTGGAGTCTCTGACCTCCATACTCGAGAGCGATAGGTCTCTGTTTGGTGGTCCGTACAGATTGAAAATGCGGAGCTTCGTCTCTTGAGCCATTATGTCAACTCCTACAATTTCTGCTTGTCCGGTGTGATTTACAGGTACCGCGCTACTCGGTATGCTGTTTCTGGTCAGTATCAGGACCCCTCCTTTGTGGCCTTCTCTATCTAGACGGAAAGTCTGGTATCCTCTGATTGAGAATTTATGGTTATTGTTGAGGTGCGTTTCCTGGATACATGCCACGTCAATCTTACCTTCATGCAGGTGATGTGTTAGGGAAAGTTTTTTGTTAATGACTCCCTCCGCATTCCACTGTAATATTCTGAGGGTCTTGAGGTTTTGGCCAATAGTCGTTTCCCCATAGCCATGTGCCTTGACTCCACGACACATTGGTGGGTGACCACCAGTAGTCAAGGGTGGGCCCCTTCGAGGCGTGGGGCCCGGCGCTATCGCTGCCTGGCGGGTCTCCTCAGGATGAGCGCCATACGTTTTTCGAATAGGTTGTGCTGCCATCATACTGTGATTTACGTTGCACTGTTTTGTTAGGCTTGCGGCCCCGTGCATCCGATTTCAACAGGCGTTTCTGTAGGGATGCCCTCCTTAGCCTTTGGCTGTCCCCAGCCTATCTGCAAGGCAGCAGTTGTTTACGATCAGAGTTTTCTCTCCTATGGAAGTTGTCTTACCAGACTATCGAGTCTTCACTACTCGTGTCTATAGGGTGCAATGATGGTATGTGATATATGAGATGGACTGGTTTACCCGGAAGAGAGGCAGTCCAGTGTGTCTGTATCCCAGGATCGTCACGTCCTGCCAGAAACGTAGCATTTGCATGTGAGTGGGGTATCTCTTTTTCCCTTTATTTTCTTGGCTTCTATGCAGGGATGGTACGCCTAGCATTCCCCGCCACCTGGGGTGTTGACACAGTGGGGCAGGTGTGCAATGTCCGCTGGTCTGCATCTCTTCTGCGTCCAGCATGATAGTTATGGCTGATAACGTACAGAGGTAGATATCGTAACCGGAGTGCATTTAGCCAGAGGACAAGCCTGGTAATGTCACAGAGATGTTGATCGCCTGGTGTGCGGACAACTCTCATGGTCAGTGGTTGAGTCTTGACAGTTCACAGTGTGGTGGCTGCTCTACTGTTTTCGACACCCCGACCAGGTTCTAAGTCTTTGGTTGGTGTTTTTCGCACCCCATCGCCGTATAGGGATAGTATCAAGCAGTTTTCCGCCCGCTTTGATTTGCGGGCGGCAAGGACCTCTTACTGTGGCTCTACCTGATAGGGCTGGGGCGCAAGCCCCAGGTCCCGAGCATGTAGGAGCCTCCCATTGCAGTGGTGCTGAGATTTTGGGCGGGATTGCGGCTTTCAAGGGTTCGGCCGTAATCCCCCACATGGTAGCCTCGCGCCCTTGGCTTATCAGCCTGGTACGTGAACCAGAGTGTCTGCGGCTCCTCTCGATTTGAGCTGGTTTTCCGTAGCAACGCCCTGTCATTTGTAGGGTAAAACTGACCTGTCTTCAGATCTATTTCCAGCACCCGTTCACTATTTGGTCAGACGAATTTATTGAGGGCTTTTGTTTGTCAATGACCAGGTATTTGAAATCTGCGGAGTTAAACACGATTTCCGTAGCGTTCTTTCATTTGAGCTGACTTGTCGTCCGTGAGTCTAATACCAGCGTACGTTCATTATTAGACCCAAGCGGCAGTGCTCTCAATTTGTCAGTTGTTCTACAGTATTGGCGTGTTCAGTCAAATTGAGCCGCAGGTTCCACACCTGGTGGTGCCCTTCCGTCAATTCCCTTAGCGAGATAATCAAGTTTCTTAAAGGGTAGCCCCAAAGATTTTCGAGGGTCTAATTCCAGCACATGTTCTCTATTAGACCCCACTAAGGTGTACTTTTTGATAGTCATTCTGCAGTATTGGCGTGGTAAGTTAACTTAGGTCCCAGGCTCCACTCCTGATAGAGCTCTTCCGTCAATTCCTTTATCAAACACTGGATGCAGACAAAACCGAGCCACAGGGGACATAACCCCAGATTTCTGGGGGTCTAAGTCCAGCACCAGTTCCATATTAGACTCCAGAAGAGTGGTCTCGGCATGTCAATCATTTCAGTGTTGGCCGTGTTAAGTCAAATTAAGCCGCAGGCTCCACTCCTGGTGGTGCCCTTCCGTCAATTCCTTTAAGTTTCAGCTTTGCAACCATACTTCCCCCGGAACCCAAACACTTTGGTTTCCCGGAAGCTGCCCGCAGAGTCATCGAAGCAACGCCTGCGGATCGCTAGTCGGCATCGTTTATGGTCAGAACTACGACGGTATCTGATCGTCTTCGCGCCTCTGAGTTTCGTTCTTGATTAATGAAAACATTCTTGACAAATGCTTTCGCAGTAGCTCGTCTTGCGGCGATCCAAGAATTTCACCTCTAACGCCGCAATACGAATGCCCCCGTTTGTCCCTGTTAATCATTACCTCCAGTTCCGAAAACCAACAAAATAGAACCGAGGTCCTATTCCATTATTCCATGCACCATTATTCAGGCAGCCGAGGCCTGCTTTGAACACTCTAATTTTTTCAAAGTAAACGCGCCGGCCACCCAGGACGCTCAGCGAAGAGCACCCGTGGGAGAGAGCCGGCAGACGGTAGGGCAGGAGACAACGGGCAGTGAACCGGCGCGAGCCGGACCGCCCGCCTGCGCCTGAGATCCAACTACGAGCTTTTTAACTGCAACAACTTTAATATACGCTATTGGAGCTGGAATTACCGCTTCACTTTTTACCAAAAACACAAACTTTTTACCACCATCGTCAGTTTACGTTTTTAGACCCCCAGCATGGTCTCTTGTATTGAAGATATCTCCGTTATTGAAGATATCTCCTTTATTGAAGATATCTCTTTTATTCAAGATATTTCCTTTATTCAAGAAATCTCTTTTATTGAAGATATTTCCTTTATTGAAGATATATCCTTTATTGATGATATTTCCTTTATTGAAGCTATCTAACCTACAACTTTCGTTATACAGTCTAGCTTCAATATGGCGATAATTTATGCATCCGCCTGCCAGGAACGATATGTCATGCTGCTGACTGTACTTAAAGGAGCACAATGACTTTCTGTGACAGTTTAATTAAATGTCTGTTCTTCGCTCCTGATTTTAAGGATGATTGGTATTTCGTTTCTTCTTTTCTGTTATGGGTCGTGTGGACCCCATGGATCCTTCTTTGGGGGACTGAAAGATAAAGGCTCACTGATCTCTATTCATGTTCAATAAGGGAGCGAAAGAGAGTTGTGCATTGGGCTAGTAACTTCATCATGTTAATTACATTGCTGCAGATACAACAACTGTAAGCGCACACGATGGACTTTGGGTTAAGATTCACAATTGGCTGCACTATGTTTGTATGGTACACATTGGAGAAGAGAAATAAGCAGAGAAAGAAGAAGAACAACAACAACAAGAACAAGAAGATGAAGAACAAGAAGGTGAAGAAGATGAAGAAAAATAAGAAGAAAAGAAAAAGAAGAAGAAAAGAAAAAACAGAAGAAAATGAAGATAGTTAAAAAGAAAACGAAGAAGAACTAGAAGCAGAAGAAGAAGAGGGTGCAGAAGAAGAAGAAGCAGAAGAGAAAAAAGAAGAAGAAGAAGAGGAGGAGGAGGAAAAAGCAGAAGCAGAAGTAGAAGAGGAAGGAGAAGAAGAAGAAGAAGAAGAAGAAGAAGAAGGAGAAGGAGAAGAAAAAGAAACAAAAGAAGAAGAAAACGAAGAAGAATAAGAAGATACATTATGTATAACATAATCTCTATGCATGAAGTCTGCCCCCACAGAGTTAAAGACATGTTCCCCAGCCATTCCCATTGACATTGCACATCGTACATAAAAGAGTTCAGTGCTCGTATTTTTCCTTCTCCATTATCAGACCCTGGTATCAAATGGAGGAGCTGAGCTCGTTTACTATTCCTCTGTGAATCACATTTTATAATTGACTGCTAATGGAGTAACTCCATCTGGTCGTGCAGCGTCTCTATTCTACATTAATTAGTGTGCATCTGTGAGTCCATGCTTAGTTTGTGGATTGATTCTTTTACATTGCCGTGTTCTCTCAGTAGTTTGTAATTTAAAATTAGGAATGGACTGAGTTCTAAGTACAGATGCATCTAATTATACAGCTCATATTGTTGGTGGTTTGTTTCTTTACCTTCCTGATAATGTGTGGTTTCTTGTCTTCTTCTTTTACGTGCGTTCTTAATAGGCGGTGTATTTTTGTTATGTTGTTTTGTACTTTAAAGCAAGGCTGCGATATTTGCAGAGAAGTTTCCACAGGACTGACATTTGTATCAAGCAGGCACGAGAGGTCAATTACCGAGATAATATATTAACTGATGACGGTAGAGCGGACAGAGAGATTGCAAATATAATTCAGAAGTCAAACAATGACCACTATCAAAGTGCATCGATTTTTAAACACCCTAAAGTGCTTCTTTTGCTCAAGTCAAGGCTGATAAATGCTATGCGTATTCATACATTGTGCTACCAATGTCAATTCTGGTCCTTACTAGAAACACACAAGAGTAAGATCCAGAGTAGTGACATGCGTTGTGTGAGCAATGCAGCTGAAAAGACAATCCGTGACCGAATCCGCAACATCACGCTGAGGCAGACAGTGTGAACAAACCCAATTAGTGCCTCAGTAGAAGCCAACAAAGTCTAGTGGTTTGATCATTTTGTTAGAATACATTAAGACCAGCCTGGAGCGAGAACCTATCATGTGCAGGTGTCCGGTCCACGAGCAAAGGCTCGATATCGACGCCGATGGATCGAGGGTGTCTCTGACACTCTCATAAAGTTACAGCTTACGACAGCACAAGTTACAGCTTACGACAGCACACGTTACAGCTTACGACAGCACAAGTTACAGCTTACGACAGCACAAGTTACAGCTTACGACAGCACGAGCCTACTACTTGAGGACAACAAATAATCTAGGTATCCCACGTCTTTACGACGCCTCGTGGAAAGACAAGTAGGACAAATGAAAAAAGTTTTAGGGAGCATTAATGGGACAAGGTTTGTGTTCTCTCTTCGACTCCTATTATTTTTAACCAATCCGCATGAATGCACTATAGGCCCAACACTTTATAGCGGAATATGTCTTGATTAGCTGACTCTTACGCAAATAAGCGAGTTGAGAGATGCTGGCGGTTGTCAGCTCATTCAATACTGCATCGTTAGCCCATTTGACTTATATTGGTGAATTATTTGACTCTCACATACATACTGGGATCAAGATGCTGAGCGGTGCATGAGATGCGGCGGTCAGCGATGTATAGCTGAGTGATAGCGTCAGGGTCAGCGATGTATAGCTGAGTGCTAGCGTCAGGGTCAGCGATGTATAGCTAAGTGCTAGCGTCAGGCTCAGCGACGTATAGCTTAGTGTTAGCGTCAGGGTCAGTGATGTATAGCTTAGTGCTAGCGTCAGGGTCAGCGATGTATAGCTTAGTGCTAGCGTCAGGGTCAGCGATATATAGCTTAGTGCTAGCGTCAGGGTCAGCGATGTATAGCTTAGTGCTAGCGTCAGGGTCAGCGATATATAGCTGAGTGCTAGCGTCAGGGTCAGCGATGTATAGCTTAGTGTTAGCGTCAGGGTCAGCGACGTAAAGCGGAGTGCTAGCGTCAGGGTCAGCGATGTATAGCTTAGTGCTAGCGTCAGGGTCAGCGAACCAGACCTGTGAAGACCGTTATACACCCCCATGTAGTGATCCTGGATAGCAGGCTACAACAGAGCAGACTGGCTAAGCTGAATGGGTACTAAAAAATGTTATGATGAACTCGGATGTGTCGGATCGAAAGTTGCAAATATCGTAGTCGAGCTGTAAACTACGATACAACGCATTCCATTCTCTAGACAACCACCTGCTCCTTGCAAAGCCCTTTTCAGAGCTTGGTAGTGGGGGGTTGAGAATGAACGAGAACGAAGAAGATAATACAGATGATGTATTCTTTATATCTCAAGCTGGTGCGTTCTCTTCTCTGTCTCCTCTCTCTCTCTCTCTCTCTCTCTATATATATATATATATATCTTGATGACTGTCTTCTCTTGTCTTATATTGATAAATTGTTACTCTTCTTTCGACTCTGACAGTTTACTACATCATAACCCTGAGCGGTCTACACATAGGGCGAAGCAGCAGGACAGCAGAGCTCGAAGTTAACAAGCTGATAAATGACAACATTCAGTATAGGGATCGGAGTAAACCCTGAAGACAAATCTGCATCCTGTGATATCTCCAGTCCTCTCGACAATGTCTTGCCATTGGCCAAAGGTAGTTCAGGACGAGAGAGTGAGGTTGATAAAAGGTGCAGTTTCTTGCTCACTTTAATTCAAATACCTGCGCGGGATCAAGATGCTGAGCAGCGCATGAGCTGCAGCGGTCAACGACCCATAGCTGACTGCTAGCGTCAGGGCCAGCGAGCCAGATCTGCCAAGACCCTTCTACATCTACACGCGGTGATCCTGGATAACAGGCGGCAACAGAGCAGACTGGCTAAGGAGAAGGGATCGAAGAGGGAATGCTAGCCCGGTAATCAAAAGATGCTTGCTGAAGTCGGATGTGTTGGCCCGAAAAGTGCAAATATCACAGTCAAGCTGTAAACTACGACACGACACATTCCGTTCTCTGGACTACATTTTGCTGCGTTGGCCCGTGTCAGGGTTTGGTAGCGGGAGATTGAGAATGAACGAAGCTAAGCCAAATCCCTGCGCAAGTAACCCATTTCAGTTGACACAGCAAGAGAAAAGACAGCCCCCACGGCTGAGCAGAGAGTGTGGTCTTCATCACATCTGATGGACGCATTTCCCTTGTAGACTAGATATGGATAGAAGTGACATTTTGACGCCTATCAATGACCGCATGTTAGAGGTCGACATCACATCTGATGGACGCATTTCCCTTGTAGACTAGATATGGATAGAAGTGACATTTTGACGCCTATCAATGACCGCATGTTAGAGGTCGACATCACATCTAATGAATGAGTTATTCACAGACTGCAGATTTCTTTCTAGCAAGAGGTTCGAGCGGACTGGGGCGTAAGAGAGGACGCGAAGAAGTGTGTACAACCAATGAGCTGCAGGAACCGTCAGCATCCACACCTTTTGACAATTTACGGAAATATACTGAACACCTATTGGTGTGCCCGGAGTGCAGTGACAACTAATATTTGGAACAGAACTGAATAGAGCAAAGCATAACTTATAATTCTGGTTATGTTACATTGTTTCTGTGTGTGTGTGTGTGTGTGTGTCTCTCTCTCTCTCACTATCTCTTTCTCTATTTCTCTATATTTCCAATCTCACTCTATCTCTCCCTCTCTCTCCCTCTCCATTTTTCTATATCTCCTTCCCAATCTCTCTCGTCCATATCTCTGTCTATTTCTCTATCTCCTTCTCTAATTCTCTGTATTTTCTTCCCAAGCTCTTTCCTCTCTCTCCCTTTCTATTTCGCTAAAGCTCCTTCCCAAACTCTCTTTGCTCCCTCTCTCTTCCTTTACATTTCTCTGTATCTCCTTCAAACTCTCTTCTCCATCTCTTTCCCTATCTATTTCTCCATATCTTCTTTCCAATCTCTCTCTCTCTCTGTCTTTCTATTCCTCTATAAATCCTTCCCAATATATCTCTTTTTTTTCTTTCTCAATCTTTATTCCTCCACATTTCATTCCCAATCTCTCTTTTCTCCCTCTCCTTCTCTATTTATTTATATATCCTTCCCAATATCTCTCTTCTCTTTCTCCCTCCCTATTTCTCTATATCTCCCTAATCTCTCTCCTCTCTTCCTCTCTCCCTCTCTCTTTCTCTATTTTTCCTTCCCAGTCTCTCTCTTCTCTCTCTCCCTCTCTTTCTGTATATCTCTTTCCCAATCTCTGTCCCCCCTTCCTCTTTTCTCCCTCAATGTCACTCTTCAATATAACCATATCTCTTACATCGCATCTACGACAGACATCGAGCGCACCTGTTTCCACATTCCTCAATAGCTCATTCTCCGATACGACACATTGCGACATAACGACACCGCTTCGGGTCCAAAAGACGTCAGTTTGCTTACAAACACGGTACGCGCTGTCTCTTTGTTGCACACTCTGTGCTTAGATGAGCAATAAACATTTTGACCTTTCTTCTTCTTCTCTTTTTCTGATTAAAATATAAAATTATAATAATACTTTCTGAAACAAGTGAAAAGAGAAGTCGTAAGTGTCTTATATTCTTTGTTAAAAGAAAAAGTATGTATCGTATACTGAACTGATAGACTTGACGCACTACCGTTACTAATATGATTAAAAACACACACACATTATTCATAAAGTGAAAAGTTTCTTAATTGAATATATAATGCTATAAACCTGCGTGCGTATCATATTATCTTAAACACATAGTTATATATGCTATATTTCTTCCAGTTAGATACGCATATGATGATTACAGGGCATTACACGCATCAATGAATGAAAAAGGGCAGCGCTTATCAAACCGGCTACATCCGCTCTACAACAACGGGATGGGACCTAACTTCCCGTATAACCAGGGTATACTTTTGTTAATGATCTGCATCTTCTAGTCTTTCTCTGGTTTGTTTCTTTTATCTCCAGTGTCTTGTCTTTCACTGGTTTGTTATTTCTCTATCTTCAACATTAACAGTGTGTGCAATCTTGTCTTTCACTGGTTTGTTATTTCTCTATCTTCAATGTTAACAGTCCGTCTTCTCTCGTCTTGCACTGGTTTGTTATTTATTTAATGTATCCTTTTGTGTTTCATTGTTGTTTTTTTTCTATATCTTTAATGTTGATAGTCTGTCTTCTCTTGTCATTCACTGGTTCGCTGTGGTTCTTAGAAATTGTCAAACATCGGCTTGGAGGAATTCATAACAAACAAAACAATTAGAGAAGTCATTAATCAACAATAAGATTCCTCATTAATAAAACGGTGTTCATACCGAACTTGGTACTGTGCGTCAACAGTTGTGATCGGTCGTTCGCTTCGATCCGTGTCATGCAGTTTCGTCATGGCTGGATTGTCGCCTTTTACAGTACGTGCCTACCTCCTGACAGTATCGGCATCCACACAGGTGTCACCATATACCGCAGTCATTCGTTGATGTATGTCGATGGGCACACAACCTACCGCCGTCAAGAACTCAAAAACAGCACGTTTCTTCAACTGTATGTATTTCCAAGCAAGCCGCCATTGTACAGTATGCTGTGTACATGCGTCATGTTCCAGGCGCATGCCACTACATGCTTCTTTAATCAATTCTTTAGACATTATTCTTACATAGGTGCCACGTAGCTCTGAGCAATTTATGTCACAGTTATGGCGCTGGAGGTAAAACTTGTCAAATCGTTCTCGTATTTTAGGTTACAGCTCAAGACGACCGACGGATCTAATACACCTGTGTTGTTACTGTTAGTATCTGAAATTCCACTTTGTTGTACTAGTGACTGACCCGTTTTGCTTTGTCTAATTCAACCATTCGCATGTTTTTCCATTTTTTTTGCGTACGAAGCATAGAGACACAACGACAGAAGGCTCTTTAAAGGAAGCATACTTAATACTGCTCTGTGCGATCTCACAGTGATGCTTCTGTATACATATTTTCTTATAGGACGATGTTGCCTGGGGTGGGGGAGGGAGGGAGGGAAACAGTTGTTTTATAGTGTCTTCCCCAAGAAAGGGCCCGTAGATGGTGTTTCATTCTGTTGTGGTCAGTTCGTAGTATAATAACTTGGTCTTGTCTGGACACTTGCTAGTATCCGTCATCTGCGGGGTGTATTGGCTGTTCTTCCTGCCACTTTACATTGTATTATTCTTTTATTATAACTTTCAGTGATTCTAACATGAGTACTGAGTGGTGAGCAACAGTAAACTACAAATAAGAAAAGTCAATGAACAGTTTAAAAATTGATATGATCTAATTTCAAAGTGACGGACTCTCAGTGCTCGCTATAGAAGTAATATATCGAATTGATACAGAGTGAATTAGTAGCAGACATAGATGTTTCAAACCATCACGGTTGTGTGGGTATCTGCCATCATCATCACCATTGTGCTGAGGTCAACGGCAAGGAAGGAGCTGATATTGTGGTTTCTGAAGAGCGCATAGTGATTTGTGTACGATGATATACATATTCAATCAATGACCACTTGATTGCTGATGACACTTACACTTACGTACTATAAGCTCACAGACTGCAGGAGTTTAAAATCAGACATAGATCTATCGAGCCAGGGCATATTAGAAGTCGGAATTAAGGTGTGTAAAGTAAGCGAGCTACATGAACCATATATATGTATGTTCTTAGGCATTTATTAAAAGAGACGGATCACCTTTGGGACTGCCCAGAATGCAGTGATAACCTCTTTTCGTAACGTAACATTTTTGAATGTAATTAACGACGGCTTAACAGGATTGCAGAACCCACCGAAACTGAGAAGGTTTCCTCTTCCACCCTTCTACCTCATTTCTGTATTCAAAGGTGGCTTAACAGGATTGCAGAAACCACCGAAACTGAGAAGGTTTCCTCTTCCACCCTTCTACCTCATTTCTGTATTCAAAGGTGGCTTAACAGGATTGCAGAACCCACCGAAACTGAGAAGGTTTCCTCTTCCACCCTTCTACCTCATTTCTGTATTCAAAGGTGGCTTAACAGGATTGCAGAAACCACCGAAACTGAGAAGGTTTCCTCTTCCACCCTTCTACCTCATTTCTGTATTCAAAGATGGCTTAACAAGATTGCAGAAACCACCGAAACTGAGAAGGTTTCCTCTTCCACCCTTCTACCTCATTTCTGTATTCAAAGGTGGCTTAACAGGATTGCAGAAACCACCGAAACTGAGAAGGTTTCCTCTTCCACCCTTCTACCTCATTTCTGTATTCAAAGATGGCTTAACAAGATTGCAGAAACCACAGAAACTGAGAAGGTTTCCTCTTCCACCCTTCTACCTCATTTCGGTATTCAAAGATGGCTTAACAGGATTGCAGAAACCACAGAAACTGAGAAGGTTTCCTCTTCCAAACTTCTACCTTATCCATTACTGTATTCAAAGATGGCTCCATATAAAGATCGCAGGACACCAGTACTGGACTTCATTAGGAGACAACCATCCAAGTAGTTCGGTCACGAAATATGACTAATACTATATATTATTCATCAGAAAGCAATGCTATACAAATACAATTGATACAGAGCCAAAACCCGCTCCTGCAAAATATGTACATCAGAAATAACAGAAATATTGAAGTTCCCCGTGTGCGAAGCACACACTTGAATTGGCCAAGAAACATCTTCATAACCTGACGCTGAAAGACACACGCGGGAGAAGAGCGAAAAGAAAGAAGAAGCCCCATAAAAAAGTCCCCTCCCCCACTATATTACTTAATCTTCATTTCTGTATATATCCCATACGAAATTTGCCCCCGCAATAACGTACATCTCCCTCTATTGGTTTAAAAAATGAATATAATTTCTTAATTGGTATGAACTATATTATTTGCACTTAGCATTCACGGAAACAATCAAAGATTATTATAATAATAATTCAAATAACAAGAAACAGGATGTATTTGGATGCAACTTACGCTGGGGGAATCATTTATACATGTTCTTTCTCTTATTATTCCACTTTATAATAATCAGCTTCCCTGTGCGACTAGCAATGGCAATTCTAAATTATTATTGTTGGTAAGGAGAAGAAAGCGAGTCTTGTAGCTTTTCTTCCCACCCTTGTCAAAAGTCAGACATGAGTCTGGCTCCGTACCGTCCAAAGATATCAGGATGTATTCGATGGTGTGCAATGTCGAGCTAAAACAATTCTCAGAAGCCCCTAGTGGGGCTTACAATCTCCATCAACATACGGGGTTTCGGAAGGAATTCCAGATCCGTCATTTCCAACATGTTTTAGATATGCATATGGGGAATATATTTCTCGAGATGCACTGCCTAATTGGGTACACGCAGCTCTGTGCATTTACAAGATGTAGAATTATTAATATATTTTGATAGTAGCTCAAATAAAAAAGACGGAGAAAAAGATTCAAATATTACGCTAAAAATACTATTACCATAAACGACCTACAGAGAAAAACACATTACAAATTTAAAAGAATATTAGGATATAACTTAGGAAAAGAATAATCCCGATTTATATATGGCAAATTGCATTGTAAGGTAATGAAACATGGACACTAGCAAAGAATAAAAACACGCTTGGAAGTGTTTGAAATGGGGTGTTACCGTAAAATGGGAAGAATAATTTGGACAGCAAGAAGACCTAAGACCCACTGACCATGTCCTCACTGACCATGTCCTCACTGACCATGTCCTCACTGAGCTAAGCGCGCAAAGTGAAATATTGAAAATGATACAGAAACGAAGATTGAGTTGGCTGGGACACAATATCCGACATGAACTTTTTATAGAGAAGATACTTGACGACAAGATTCAAGTGAGAATAGGGAGGAGATGACCAAGAATCACCTTTACATCTCAGGTATGCAGGGACATTAAAGTAAGAACCTATGCTGAAAAGAAGAGAACAGCAGAGGATAGGGTCCCATGTAGAGACAAGATAAGAAAACCTTACAATCAGTCGTAGCACTGATACACGAGATCAGGTTTATGATTTTGAAAATAACACAAAAGGCGAGAGAGCTTATATTGCATTTCAGAACTTATGGGCAGGAACAAGAAATTCCAATATAAAAAGGGAAATCTTTAAAGCCAATGTAAAATTCGTTTGTTTGTATGACTGAATCATTGAGAAGAAAAAACACAAAATGGGCCTCTGATCAGAATATAGAGAATGACATGGAATGTCAGATCATAAATTTGAAACGTGGTGAGAAGGCGTGGACGCTGAGTAAGATACGCGCTGAGGAAACGAGTTAACAGCATTACAAGACAGCCTCTATTCTGGTACCCGAAAAGTCAAGCGAAGGAGAGTGTGACTAAAATACACAAGGAGAAGATAGCTCGAGATCAGCATGATATGAACAAAGAAGATCTAGACAGATGTGCAACGGCTGATACAATGCTCGATGACTTGTGGTGTATTTCTTGAGTACATGTGCTCCTCGCGGAGCTGAAATAACTTGATTGATTGATAGGTTGATTGATTGATTGATTTATGTTACATAAACTTGTCCAGGACAATCCAATGCAGTTCAAGCAACATTTCATACATATTAAAATGATTGATACACATTAGATACTGCATTAACAACTATTAGATCACACAACACATCATTCGATTTTTATAACGTAATCTAATAATAGCTACCTTCCCATCGGAAGACGTTGGCAATTGCAATATTTTTTTATTAAGAGAGTGGTGAATGCTAAGAATGCATTGTCACATGAATTAGTAGAGGCAGGTTCAATAAATAAGTCCAAGAATATATTGGATGCGCATAGTTTTAGATCAAAGAAGCTTAAGAGAAACTGATTGTATACAGACTCTGCAGAGTATTCTAAACCAGTATAAAGACGTCAAGTTAAGTTAAGCTAAGTAAAGTAAAGTAAAGTTAAGTAGTAGACGCAAAAATAATAATTCTCAAGAACAATATGGTACAGCTCTCGCAGTAATGACTCATATACTACTATATGGGAATCATCATGTAAAAAACATGTTAGATTAATTAATTATTTTAGTAGTGAATTGCTGATGGTGTATCGTCCATTGACCTGACTCCTTGCCTCTACAGCAGGTATTACGTATGAACGGTAAATAGTATAATCAAGAGACGGAGATCAAACCACAGCATAACCTAGTTCTTTATAAATACTACAGTTAACTAAAAACTTCGCCTCCACACTCGCGACAACTGCATGGACAAACGGAATGTATTCCTCCCGTTCGACCCTAGGAGGTGAATTAGACGTAGTAATGATATGCAGGGAAGGTTGCGTGTGTTTTGCTCTTTGCTCGCCATGTAGAAGACTTTCATGTCGCATATTGTGTCCGAGCCAACTGAATGTTCGTTTCTGTATAATTTTCAATATTTACAAGTGTGCCTACCTAAGTGAGGAAAGTTAACTTTACAATTATTACATTTCCAAAACTTGGTGAGGACTAGACCTGTTGACTATCCAGGACAAAACAAATACAATATATGCACATTTGCTGGCCTCTGCAGAAACATGGGGTCGTAATTCATTCGCCTACAAAATGACCACAGGGGGATTCTATCAACAGGATGATACGTCTTATGTGATGAAGGATGCACAAGCTAATTACGCAAGTGTCTTGTTTGTTTCCGATATCATCATAAATGCTACTTAATTTGCGTGTTTTTGATATTCGTCTTCATGTCCTATGTGCCGTCTAATGTCATTTGTTAATATTGTATGTCTTGTTCAATTCCATTTTATCTAATACAATTTCATGGATCGTATATGGAATCGTTTCATCTACTTGCCATATCTTGAAAAAATTACCTAATTTATTTGTGTTTAGTTTGGCACAAATTTTACATAAATTATGCTTTCTCCTATAAATATTTTATTTGTTTATTCTGATTTATCTTGTCTTAGGGAAACTGGAAAATCCTTATAATATTTAGTTTCATAATTTTTGTAATCAATTCTTGAAAGCTGCTAGCTCCTGTTTCAAGCTTATCATGGCCACTTTCTAGTGCAATCATGTTAGTTTTCTTTCCATTTTTATGTGGGCTCGTGAAGACTTCAGAAGCCGTGTATTGTATGATTTAGACCCATGTAATGCTTGCTTTATCTTTCATTTTTCATATAAAGCTTTTATTTATTCTGAACTTCTAGTAAACAAGTTATTCACGCTTCTATTTCGTGTGATTTTTTGTGATTTCGATATTTTTTTATTCGAATCTAGAACACACGATTGAAGGAATACGTTTTTAAATTAAATGAGCTTATGAGTGTTAGGATTGAAAGTCTTCTTTTTGTTAGCACATTCAAATCCCTACCCTAGGTGACGTTTTATTCTTAGATTAATCCGCGAGCTAAGTTTGTATCGTTAGATTAGTCCGTGAACTGAGTTTATATCGTTAGATTAGTCCGTGAACTGAGTTTGTATCAGTATAATACTACGCGAGCTGTGTGTGTATCAGATTGTTATGTAAGCTGAGTTTGTTTCATCAAATTTCTTCGCGAGCTGATTGTATATCATTAGATTATTCCACGAGCTGAGTTGTATCATTAGATTACTTCCTGAGCTGAGTTTATATCATTTAAAAAATCCGCGAACTGAATTTGTAACATTTTATTACACCGTGATCTGAGATTGAATCATATGATTACTCCGTGAGTTGATCTTGTATCATTTGATTATTCTGCGAGCTGAGTTTGTATCACTAGATTACCCCCTGAGCGGAGTTTGTATCATTAGATTACCCCCTGAGCTGAGTTTGTATCGTTAGATTACTACCTGAGCTGAGTTTGTATCTTTAAATAACTCCCTGAGCTGAGTTTGTATCATTAGATTACTCCCGGAGCTGAGTTTGTATCATTAGATTGCTTCGGAATCTCAAATTTTAAAAATAAAAAAAATATATATTGGAAAGAAAAAGACATGAACCAATCGAGCAGAGAATTGGGAAATGAACGTGGGGATGGACAGGTCAGAATCTCAAAAAGAAACTTGACAGCATAACTAGAGATGCACTCGATTTGAGCCCACATAGAAAGAGACACGTTGAAAGACAAATAAACACCTGACGGCGAATTAATGATGAGGAAGTCAGTTCGATCGGGGTCTCTTGTGTGGAACTTAAGAAGACGACACATCATGGGAACAGCAGAAAGCATCTGTTAAGGCCCTTTTTTCCAAGCGGAATAATGCTAGTTATAAGCTCTCATTATTAGATTACTCCGCGGCCTGAGCTCCCATCAAGTGATTTCACGAGTCTGAGCCAGTATAAGAGAAGGTAGTCCTATTAATGCATGTTTCTATGGTTTTATTTCCGCAATAATTGAATCTCAAGGTTTGAGTTTTCATCAGCAAGGTAAACATGTAATCGAGATGGATAGTGGTATCAACTTGAATCAGTCTTTCCCTTATAAAGTCCAGCTACAGTTTTAAGATGTTTCCAAGACAATGTTCCTGCTAGAGTAGTTTAATGGATAGACGAGCTACGCCTTCTCCAATTCGCCTCTTAAAGTGACCCCTATATGAACATGCCTTCTTGGAGCGGTAACTCTCTACCAAGCTTTTGTTTTTCTTTTTCCTTGCCGGGTTGCCGTTTCACTGATCTGTGTGACAAGATCTTGTTTCTGCACAGTCTTGGGTGACTCTCCAGCGAACATCTCCATTTTAGATCGGTCTGCAGCTTCGTTTTCCCGGGATGCCAGACCCATGCCAATTGATTTTAATAAAGCAGTGCATTATTAATGTGTTGTTCTCATTGCTGGTGCATAATTGAGTGATATAAAGATCTGACGAATAAAGGCCGTTTCCCAACATAGTCGCCACACTGTACAGGCTAGGTCTGTATTCGATCTCGGACAGAAAAAATAAGCTTTACCGAGGATTAGAAAGCATGACCGTATGATCAAATCCTGGTACATAATCCGCTCAGCCACCCGCTGCTGGTGCAGTGTAAGCATTAGGTGACAAACAAGCATGAAATAATATCGTAAAAAGTAAAATTCACAAACACGTCAACTGACGGAAATTTGGAGACAAAATTAGACGAAAAAGATATATTCTCTATGACATAAATAACGTGTTTCTGTTTGTCCGTCTTGCTAAAACGTCAGCAACGTTAGGCTCTACCGACGAGTCATTTCCAAGATAATATAATTCTCTCTGGAATTTCTAGGTCAAGGCAAGTATTTTCAGCTCTATGCGTCGATCATTTCCCAATTTATTTAAACTGTAAACCTCCAAACTAGAACGACGTTTAAACTGCACATATCATTCTGTTCGGAAAAGCTACCCAAGCATGGACTGGACCCATGCATACACCGACGGTTCTGTAACAAACAATACACAGAACGGAGGGGCAGGAGCATTCCTGAACCTACCAAATGGCAAACAAATAACACTGTCATTCGCTACTGGTAAGTACACAAGCAATTTCAGAGCGGAGGCAGAGGCACTGAGGGCGGCAGTGGAAGAAATGGTGACACACAGTGAAAATGACAGCCATATAGTCCTGCTTACAGATGCTCTCGCCGTAGTCACAGCGCTAAAAAGCCAGAAAAACACTGAGCTTAATGACTTAACAGCAGCACTCTGCAAACTGTGCCAGCATTCCGCACCAAAAAGGGTAGTGGTACAGTGGGTCCCATCACACTGCAACATCCAAGGCAACGAGGAGGCAGACAGACTGGCAAAAGAAGGTGCAAGACTACAACAAACAGATACTAGTATGACGTACGAAGAGTCAAAACGGCTTATCAAAGCCAGATACATGACCAAATGGGAAACCGAACATACTGGTTACACCAAAAACGATGCCTATTACCAGTTGAACCGAAGAGAGCAGGTCGTTGTCTTCAAACTTCGCACTGGCCACAATAGACTGAAGTACCACCTATTCAACAAATTGTAGATAGGATGTACCGACGAATGCCTGTGCGGTACTGGTAAAATGACCGCTGAACATCTGCTGCAGAACTGCCCGAGATACGAGGATCAGAGAGAGCAGATGTGGCCATCACCAGTGGAACTGCAAGACAAGCTATATGGCAGTGTCGACAGCCTCAGGATGACCACCGCTTTTTTCGAAAAAATAATGGTTACTGTCTGACTGCGTACGAAGAAGAAGAAGAAGACATTCTGTTCGGAAATTTAAAGTCAATGTACTATTTTCAAATGGTTGAAACAATCCCATCCCGAGACTATGACGTCAGAATAGGCAAGTCGTGGCAATAATGCCATTTTAATATGAAACTGGAGTAACAATTATAAAACGTTCTACTTTCACATTGTGCATTCTGGGGTTTCCACATTAGTGATGAATTTCTCGTTCACGCCGGTAGAGAACATCTAAATCCTGTGCAAAGCCGGTCAGTAATGTTGGTACACAATAAATGGAATGACACCGTACATCTGTAACAATAGCCAAAAGGTTATAAATAACTCCAGTTCTCTATGTCTTCTTTAGAATCATTTGTATTTATATTTTCTAAAACACGTCTAATAATTATCCTGGTGCAATACGTGCAATATATCTGCACGATTGTGTGTGAATATATTTATACATACAAACCAAAAGGCCTTAGATGATTGCTGTACAATCTTAACTAATATACATGTTTCACAGTTGCCTATTTGAGAAGCGAGGGGGGTCAAAGAACGTTCTAATTGACACCATCAAAGAAAGGACTAGACATGAATATTTCGCACTCGATTGATTTGAGACAGCTTTCATTAATGCGTTAAATACATTCCCTCCGAAAAAGATCGGCTCTTGATACATTTATTATCCAATTCAAGGCTTTTGTGAATCAGATCTATTTATATTCAGTAAAACAACGTTGATAAACCAGCAGCAAAATATACATCATTCATTTAAGAGGTAAATTTATAAATTTATCCTATTTCGTGTGAAAATAGTTTTAAATTGAGGTTTAAAAACGTGATAAAAGACGAATGATCGGCTCTAAGATATCTTCAGAAAACTCTGAAGGCTACATAACGGTTCAATGAAGTGAAGGAGTTACATTGATTTTGTTTTTTGTATAATGAAGAAATGAAATGCAGCGTACAGAGGAAAAGTTATTGTTTTCTGTCGAATTTTGGAATAGCACAAATTGAATCCTAGTTATTACGAGTCTAGATCAAGCGTAATAGATATGCGTAAACCGGGCAATGGGCATCCTGAGAAGACAAAATTGCAGACTGACATACCCTGGAGTGCAAGCTGAAGATATTTTGAAAAGACGTTCTTACAGCACGGAGAAGTGAACTTGCAACACGGAGAAGTGAACTTATAGCACTGAGAAGTGAACTTACAACATGGAGAAGTGATTTACAGCACGGAGAAGCGAACTTACAACAGGGAGAAGTAAACTTACAACACGGAAAAGTAAACTGAGCAGGATGTAGTCCGGGAAAAGGAATGCGATGTGTTGTATTGTACAGCTTGACTGTGATAGTTGCACCTTTCGGTCCAACATATCCAACCTCATCATGACATTTTTGGATACCGGGTTAGACCTCTTCGTTTCATTTTCCTTATCCAGTCTGTCTTCATGAAGCTTGTTATCCAGGATCACTACGGGGTGGCGGAGAAGTGCCTCGGTAGCTCTGGATCGCTGATCTTGACTGTAGCAGTCATCTTTGAATTCCTGACCATTACAGCGCATGCACTGCTCAGCATTGTGATCCCGGGTTCCAAAATACCTTAGCAGACACACTGTTTTGTTCTCGGTTCGAACTTATAGGAATTAATAACAACCTACCCTACCTACCAAGAAACATAATAGACAATTAGGGTGGTAGTTGAAAGAAGCGACCTTCTGCAATGGACATGTTACTTACATTTTTCTTACTCAGCTTTAAAACGAGATGCGGTGATGCGTTGCCATCTTCATGGCTAGAAGTTCCTAGTTCTGAAAGGTCGAAGACTTAAAGATGTACATTCCCAATCAGTTTTGACACAATAAACAAGTGCTCAACTCTCTGTCACTGGGATTATCGATATATAATAATGTATACAAATTTTTGTCAGTTTCTGGTTTTTCAAACACGCGTTTTAAAAATAAAAACCAGAAACTGATAATTAACACCAAGCCCATGTTATACAATGCATGTGTTGCAAGCACACTTCTATGTGGCAGCGAGACTTGGATAATTTATGCCAAACAAGAGCACAGGCTTAACACCTTCCACTTACGGCCCCTGCAATCTATTCTTGGAATTACATGGGCGGGGGGGGGGGGAACAGAGGGACGAATGTAAAGCTGCACTCTCACACACCCCCACATCCCCCCAAGCATGTACACTCTATTGAGTCAGCGAAGACTACGATTACTTGGTCACGTTCGTCGCATGGAAGATGGCCGCATTCCCAAATATATCCTCTATGGACAGTTGGCGAATGGCACGAGAACAGTCGGCCGACCACAGTGGTGCAAGCGTACAAGCGTGATATTTGGCCCTGGACATGAATCTGACATGCTTGGAAAACAAAGCTGCAGACTGATTCAAGTGGAGATGTACCCTGAATGGCCAGCTCACGCTTGGTGAAGTGAAGCTCTTGCAATACAGAGAAGTGAAAAGACAACGCCGCAAAGAGAGACAACAAACGCTAAGTATGCATTTTGTTATTTTTGTCCTTGTCTTTGTTTCTGTTCCCACTCCAAGTAATATTATCCTATAGTCGGTCACGACTGAAAGGGGGTCTAATATAGTCTATCATGACTGAAAAGGGGCTAATATAGTCTATCATGACTGAAAGGGGGGCTAACATAGTCTGTCATGCTTGATAGGAGGGCTAATATAGTCGGTCATGACTGAAAGGGGGGCTAATACAGTCGGCCATGACTGAAAGGGGGAGAGGGCTAATATAGTCAGTCATGACTGAAAAGGAGCTACTTCTACTATACAAATTATACATATTTCACAATGTCCAATTCGGTGCAGTTTATTCGCTAAGTTACAACGAGAAACTAAATCCTTCACACAACATCGTTTATTGCGGAGAGGTTTTAGAGGGAAGCTTAACTAACATTTTGAGGCTATGACAAATGTTTGAAATCTGCAAACCGTAAACTGACTATTCACAGGGTTATTGCACTGGACACATATATCTGTGTATATGATCTTTGAAACGTAATATCAGTTCGTTCAAGTACCACATCCGCATAGAATGTCGGCTACAATTGTTCTCCAATGTTTTATATCTCTTACTGAATTGGTAGAATGTAACAGACTTGTTCCATCTCCTTGTGGTATCCACTTCCATTTAACGTTGTGCGCTTGTTGAACAGCTGCTTTTCAGCCTGTTTCTGTTTCTAAGAATCGACGTCACTGCACTCCGGGCACACCCATAGGTGCATACATACTCAGTCTCTCTTAGCAAATGGCGAAGGGTATGGATGCTGATGGTCCCTGTAACTCACTGGTTGTACACTCTCCTGTGCCGTCCTCTTGTGCGCCCCACTCCGCTCGAACCTTGTTTAATGTCGACACTTTCCAGCCTATGGATTGCTGCTTCATCTATTGCGGTGTCCTCATCTAGCAGGCGGCCATTGATTGATTTCAAAATGTCACTTCTATCCATTACTAATGTGTCCATGATGGTAGCTTGTGAAGCCATGATGTCAGCTCTTTCATTGCCCTGAACCCCGGTATGAACAGGACAGTAGATCCATGTCAATCCCTGGAGGCTAGAAGCCTCAACAGCTGCTATCTACTCGTAGCTAAGCCACCCCTTCTGTACCTTCTGAAGTACGGCTTGCACGTCTGTCACGATGACTGTCCTAATAAAGTCTCAGATATCCATTTCAATGTTGAGGTCGCTGCTTCCGTCTCAATTCTCATACTGGATGTTGTTAACATGTACGACCTACTGCGCTCAGCAATGACCTGTAAGTTACTTTCGTGCGTATTCTCAGTTACCAGCTGATTCACCTCGGCTTCTGCTCTCCCGCTGCTTCCTTTGTCTGCATTTCCTGCCTAAGGTTTTGATGACTCTCTGGTACTCTATCATTATATCACCAGTGTGGACCCATTCTTCCCTTCTCAGCTAGAGTGACGTGTCCGATTGTTGTCTCTACCTGTGCCATTTATGACGCCACGCTCTTGATTCTTAATGTCTGAGATACTACCGTAAAAAGGGTGCCGCGTGTCTGTGGTGACACGCATATAGTTGTACTACCGTACAAAGGGTGCCGCGTGTCTGTGGTGACACGCATATAGTTGTACTACTGTACAGAGGTTGCCTCGTGTCTGTGGTAACACGCATTTAGTTGTACTACTGTACAGAGGTTGCCTCGTGTCTGTGGTAACACGCATTTAGTTGTGCTACTGTACAGAAGTTGCCTCGTGTCTGTGGTGACACGCATTTAGTTGTACTACTGTACATAGGTTGCCGCGTGTCTGTGGTGACACACATTTAGTTGTACTACTGTACATAGGTTGCCGCGTGTCTGTGGTGACAGGCATATTGGCTTTGATCCTACCCTCTAGTATGGTTTTCAACAAGGCCAACATAATTTAAGTGTTAAACCTTGTTTTTGGTCATTAATTATTTTTTTCAACCTCAACTTTTTCAATACCCCCACATTAGTTTTTTTCTTCGTCCAAGAAATGAGGCCCAATCTTCTATATACCCACATTTCGAAGGTTGCAATACTCTTTTGGGAACTTGTTATTCAGTGTACATGTTTCTGCGCAATAAAGAAGTGACGAATATGCATAGCACCTGACAATTCTTATTTCCAATTTTTGATTTATCTGTTTGGATATTATAATTTGTTGCATGTTGTTGAATACCATGTTTGCCAAACCTTTTCTCTAATTTCTTTTTCACAGCTGCCTACTTCTAAATCTGATTCTGGTCATAATAAAATCATTCTGATTTCTTGTCTTATCACTTTGGCTTTTCCATATATATAGTTTTCTGATATGCTATTTAAAAAAGGGTTACAAATACTAAGTTTGTTTTCCATGCCAAATTGATCAATCTTTCTCCTCTTTCAATCTTTCTCCTCTTTCAATCTTTCTCCTCTTTCAATCTTTCTCGTCTTTCAATCTTTCTCCTCTTTCAATCTTTCTCCTCTTTCAATCTTTCTCCCAATTCCATATTTTCCTACGATGTTTTTATATTTTCCTACTTTAGCATTCATGTCGCGCATAATAATTATATATGTTGATACCACTGTATTGAGTAGCTGTCCCATAGCTTCATAATACTCATCTAAATGTTCTTCGCTACAATATGTAACTTAATAAAAATTCAACCATTTCTGGGCGAAAGAAAATATTAATTTAGAAAGGGAAATAACTGGACATGTTCTATAAATAAGAGAAAATAAGCATTGCTAAAATAAACAACTTTATCACAATCGGGAAAGTTATATTTAGAAATGTGATTGCTTTCAAAGTATTCTGAAAGGGATGAAATAATTCACGTGGAAAAAAAAACAATAACGTTAACAGGTTTTGTTTTCTTTCAAAAATACAACTATTATTTTTACGCAGGCAATCACATTTACCAAGTTGTCACAACATGAAATTATTACACTTTCTCAAGGGGAAATCAACTTTAACAAATTATAAATCGTTGGTGGCATAGCAATTTTTGAAAGGAGGACAATGTTATATTGAAAACAAATTTAGCATGGAATGATAGAAATGAACTATTCGATTCGCAAAAGGAAAAGAAATCAGCATGGCCGATACATGACCGTCATTAACAAAATATGTATAAGGTTATAGATAATATGTAAGAAGATAATAATTCAAACAAATATTTCTCGTAATTCAATACACATAATTTATCAGAACATATAGGAAGAGGATACTAACGTCTGGTCAAACACAACAGAGCTTACGTGTTACTCAGGGTTAGGCAAAACATTCTGATCTGACGTGTTAGTTAGGGCCAGACAGAATATACTGATCTTACGTAGCAGTCGCGGTCAGAAAACCATATTCATATTACGTAGTAGTCGGTGTCAGACAAACTATACTGATCTTACGTAGTAGTCAGGGTCAGACAAACTATACCGATCGTATATGTTCGTCAGGTTCAGTCAGGCCTAACATACTTATCTTACATGTTAGTCAGGGTCAGGCGAAATATACTGATCTGATACTGTTGGTATCAGTCAAAATATACTAATCTGATAATGTTGGAGTCAGTTAAAATATAATGATCTGATAATGTTGGTGTCAATCAAAATATACTGATAATCTTGGTGTCAATCAAAACATACTGGCCAGGACCCCTACCTCGACTTTCTCAGTTCTCCCTGGAAGCGGGCTGTTTTCGTGGCTGCCAGCTAACAAGATGGAAGGATCGACGTCATCCCTCACAGTAGTAAGCGACACTCAGATGAAGCCAAGCATAGCAAAACAGCATGGAGGACTACGTTCCACCTTCATCAGCACGATCGGGGTGAAGAAAGCTAATGCAACCCACCATTTAACTCCCTTTTAATGGAGCACAACGAATTTGTTGTTGTTGTTGTTGTTGAATGCCCACGGTGAGTAAGATTACACTTGTGTGCGCCCTACAAAGGACGTTGAGTGGCGGGTTGTCACAGATATCCTCCCATACCGAGCGTGCTGATGAAGGTTAACCGGGGTCCTCCTGGCAGTTGTGCTTTGATTGGTTTCATATGCGTGTCGCTCACAACTACGGGTTTCACGTCGATCCCTCACATTGTGAACCAGGCTGCCATGAAAACATCCCATTCAAGCAAGGGCTTCTAGGACGCCAAGGTGAGGGTTTTGTCCAGTATATTTTGCCTGAACCTGACGAACATGTCTGATTATGTTGCCTGACCAGACGTTAGTCTTTCTTCCCTAAAACTCTAGTAATCAGACGTGTATTGTCGTGAAAGGTGACTAAAGAGCGTTGTGAATAGGGCTTCGAACTTCACCAAGTAAAACACATTACTAAATAAACCTCCCGCTGAGAGATGGAGCCTTCTGTAATGAGGTGAACAATAGTGGTCCCCCAATGCTTCGGATGTAGCAAAAATACCCCACTTACACACGCCAATGATCCACAACCAGCAATGCCTTTATTCTCATTGCTGGAGAATCCGGATATATTTAAAGGTTGAAGAATAAAAGTATATCATTCCTGCCGACTGCCGATTACACGTACCTCATTGTTTGTTATTTTCTCGTCCGGTAGAACCAAAAAAATTAAATAGTAAGTACAGGTAAATAAAGCAGGTTGAAGAATTTAGGTATTTATACACTGTTTTGGGGACGGCGTGGCCTAGTGGTTAAGTGGCACGGCTCACAACCAGAAGGTGCTGGGTTCGATCCCCATCACAGCACCGGCCGTTACCCTGGGGAAGCAAACCCTTAGAAAATGCAGGAGGAAGCAGACCCTTACATAAAATGCATCCTGAAGTCGGATGCACTAGGCCGACAGGCGCAAAATAAAAACCACAGTGCAACGCACACCGCCTTGGGGATTAGAGAAAATAAGGCGAACGCAAACAAAACAAAACAAAAAAAAAGACTTTTTTTCTGAGGACAGCAGACTCAATAGAGAGATAGAAACGAGAATACAGTGGGACAACTTACCAGCTGTCTTCACTACTAAGGCAATCCAAGATTTAACTCTAAGCAAAAGAGCAGATGACAAATAGTATCTTTATCCCAGCCATGTGATACTAGTGCCAGCAGCGCGAATGCAATAGAGACACGTCGCCATGGCGATGGCTGTCGTTGCTTTGACTAAGGTAATGGTTTGGCTGGATTACAGACCTTTGCACACGCATGCTTTCTCAGCGACTTTATGAGCATGCTCAGGAGAATTGAAATGGGATGAGGATGAAGACTGTGGCTTGAGTCTTTGAGCATGGTCATGGAGATTGTGATGGGCTGGGGTCGAAGATTGGCTTGAGTCTATGAGCATGCTCAGGAGGATTGAGATGAGCTCGGATCGAAGACTGTGGGTTATCTATGAACATGGTCATGGAGATTGTGATGGGCTGGGGTCGAAGATTGGCTTGAGTCTATGAGCATGCTCAGGAGGATTGAGATGAGCTCGGATCGAAGACTGTGGATTGTCTCTGAACATGCTCATGAATACTGAGATGAGCTCGGATCGAAGACTGTGGATTGTCTCTGAACATGCTCAGGGTGATTGAGATGGGCTGGGGTCGAGAACTGTGGCTTGAGTCTCTGAGCATGGTCAGGGAGATTGTGATGGGCTGGAGTCGAAGATTGGCTTGAGTCTCTGAGCATGCTCATGAGGATTGAGATAAGCTGGGGTCGAGAACTGTGGCTTGAGTCTCTGAGCATGGTCAGGGAGATTGTAATGGGCTGGAGTCGAAGACTGTGGATTGTCTCTGAACATGCTCAGGAATACTGAGATGAGCTTGGATCGAAGACTGTGGATTGTCTCTGAACATGCTCAGGAAAACTGAGATGAGCTTGGATCGAAGACTGTGGATTGTCTCTGAACATGCTCAGGGAGATTGAGATGAGCTCGGATCGAAGACTGTGGCTTGTCTCTGAACATGCTCAGGAATACTGAGATGAGCTCGGATAAAAGATTGTGGCATGTCTCTAACAAGAACATAGCTCTGGATCATTTTTTGTGCCAGGTCACGCCAGGTGTGAAGGGAGACGAACGAGCTGACATGCTTGCAGGTAGAGCTATTGTGGAAAGGGGACGAACAATGGACCGGAATGATGTTGTAGATGCCCTTAGGGAGGCGGGACGGTTAAATGATTCGGGCAATGACGCTGTGTCCGGATCTTTGACCAGACTACACGAAAATCAGATCACAAGAGGGAGAGCCAGGAAAAAACGCTACGCTGGAAGCCAAAGGAGACTAGGGAACTAACACAGAACTGGTGTCGTGAGCCGACATATGCTGAAGAAGAGAACTGAGCATCTATAGACTGTTCGATGTGCAGTAAGGCTGATCTGTCGACTAACTAACTAACTAACTAAGTAACTAACTAGTGCCATACTTTGGCATTGAATAGGGCTCAGGAACGAACGATAGCAACCTGCGACATCCGCTGCCTACGGACGGTCACTAATAACACCAGAAGAGATATAATCACACATATGAATACTCGGTAGATGATTTAAACAATGTCCTGGCTATACATCAAGCAGCAGAGAATGAATTCGTTTGGCTAAATTGTGAGAATACAAACAGATCACATAGTTTGATGCAAACCTACATTAGAACATCAGGGAGAAGGGCGAGAAAAGGTGGATTGACAGCGTAAACAAGACCTGTTGTAAAGTGGGGATAAGTGTCATTCGGGTCACGAGAGAGGCGAAAGACAAATACATACTACGACACTAGGCTACAACCCGGTAGAAGGGGAAGCGACACTGGGCTGCAAATCCGGTAGAAAGTGAAGCGACACTGGGCTACAACCTGGTAGAAAGGAAGGCGACACTGGGCTACAACCTGGTAGAAAGGGAGGCGACACTGGGCTACAACCTGGTAGAAAGGGAGGCGACACTGGGCTAAAACCTGGTAGAAAGGTAGGCGACACTGGGCTACAACCTGGTATAAAGCGAGGCCACACTGGGCTACAACCTGGTAGAAAGGGAGGCGACACTGGCTACAACCTGGTAGAAAGCGAGGCGACACTGGGCTACAACCTGGTAGAAAGGGAGGCGACAATGGCTACAACCTGGTAGAAAGCGAGGCGACACTGGGCTACAACCTGGAAGAAAGGGAGGCGATAATGGGTTACAACCAAGTAGAAAGTAAAGCGACACTGGGCTACAACCCGGTAGAAAGTGAAGCGACACTGGGCTACAACCCGTTAGAAAGTGAAGCGACACTGGGTACAACCTGGTAGAAAGGGAGGCGACACTGGGCTACAAGCCGGTAGAAAGTGGGATGACACTGTGCTACAACCCGGAAGAAAGTGAGACGACACTGGGCTACAACCCGGTAGAAAGTGAAACGACACTTGGATACAAACAGATGGAAAGTGATACGACACTGGGATACAACCCGGTGAAAAGTGATACGACACTGGGATACAACGCAGTAGAAAGTGAGACGACACTGGCTACAGCCTGGTCGAAAGTAAGACGACACTGGGCTACAACCTGGCAGAAAGGGAGGCGACACTGGGCTACAACCTGGTAGAAAGGGAGGCGACACTGGGCTACAAACTGGTAGATAGTGAGACGACACTGGGCTATAGCCATGTAGTATGTGAGAAGACACTGAGCTAGAACCCGGAGAAATTGAGACCACAAATGAAGAAAACTGGAAGGTTTTGAACTTGGCCTAGAACACGTTACCCTAACCTGTTGCCCACCCGCTCGTCGTTGCGAGACATGCGTACATTCAGCTTCAATTTGTAATTTGTTTGAATGCACGGGATACGGGTTCTAACTCTTCTGTCCTACAAGAATAGATACCTTAGCTATTCGACCAAGTCCAAATACAGGACTTAACTTTTAGGCCAAGTACAGAAAGAGACCTTAACTTTCTTTCTTTGCGTTCAGGATGTTTTTGGTCATGCAATATCTGCCGGCCAGTCGCCATGATGAAGTCTGTAGTCTTCACCAGGTCGGAGCCGCTTCCCCACAGCTTTTGTCTCAGCTCCGCACCCTCTGGCCAGGTCTGGCATCTCATTTCTCTATAGATTGGGCATTCTTGTAGAATATGCTCAGGGTTCTGGCATCCTGTTCCACATGGGCATTCATCGGTGTGTGAGATCTTCATATGGTGCAGATGTTCTAGTAGTTTGCAGTGTCCAGTTCTCAGGCGAAATAATGTAGTTTGTTGATTTCTTTTGAGAAAGTGAATTGGGTCTGGTGTACTGCTTATGTTTCTGTCTTCTCTCCATTGGTGTGTATACTGATTTATGATGATGTTCCTGATTTCTCTGTATGGTACACGGTGATTAAATTGTGCCTTTTTGCTGCCAACTTTTGCCAGAGCATCAGCTCTCGTTTCCCGTGATTCCTCAATTGGAGGGTGGCCAAGGGAGAGATATTGTTGAGGATATCTGGAGTTTTCCCAGTTCTGATCTGATCTCCGATAACAGTGGTTCGTTGTTTGTTTTTTGTATTATCTCGAATAGTTCTCTGCAGTCCGTGAATACAGCTATTTTTGTTGGAGGTTGCCTTTCTGTTTGAAGTATTCACAGTGCTCGCAGGAGGGCCATCGATTCTGCTCTAAGGTTTGAGGACAACTTTCCTGTTGGGAGGGCCTCTTCTGTTATATTTCCACTTTTGCGTCTTATGAATATGCCTCCTCCCCCGTTTCGGCCTGGCCTCTCTGCTGAACCATCTGTGTACATATGTGGCCATTCCTTGGTATTATATTTCTTTTCAATCATTGTTTGTGCTAACATTTTCAACTCGTGGACACTGTGTTGGTCTTTTCTTCTTATTCCTGGGATCTCTGTACTTATTTTTATGTTGTTTATGTTGCAGCTTGGCTCTTCATAATTAATAAGCATTTATATTTCTGTAGGTTGGTTGGGAATTAATACTCCATAATTGTTGGTGTAGGTAGTTCGATATATGAATGAAGCTGGTTCTCTTTAGCCTATTTTTAACTGGGTGTTTTAGTTTGATATGTATGGTATGATCAGGCATGCGTAGCATCTTTTCACTATGTGTCAGCACTCTTTCCTCTTGTCTAGTATTTAGGGGTCTTATATTTGTATATGTTTTCATTTTCTGAATCGGTGTAGTCTTCATTCATCCTGTTATTATCTTTAAGCCTGAATTTTGAATTTTGGTTAGGCGTTCAATGTTTGTTTTTGAAGACCTTAACTATTTGGGACAGTCCAAAGAGAAGTCTTTTAATATTCAGCCGAAGATAAATATAGGTCTTGTCTATTCGGTCAAGTACAAATGCAAATTGAAGCCTTTATTCGACCAAATACAAAATAGAGGCTTTATTCGACAGAATATAAATAGATCTTCAACTATTCTGCGAAGTACAAATGTAAGCCTTTAAACGTTCGACCGAATACATATAGATGCATGTAACTATTCGGCCAATAGGAAAACAAGTAATGAATGGACGTTTTGGAATAAACATTTGCTTTCAATACGTGTATCCGATATTTACTTCAACTATAGATCAATCAGCAAAATCATATTACGTTTCAAAGTCTTTACATGGTTACAAAAATGGGGCAAGTATTTCTAAAAACGGTTCTAGCTTTAAACCTATATAGCAAAACAACGATGTAGGATTTAAACCAATAAAACATTCACAATGCCAGATCTAAGTTAAAAAGTTAAAATCACACGGAATAGGTGGAGAAGTTGCCAAATGATTGAAAATTGGTTAACGGGTAGAAGGCAGAGGGTGGGCATAAATAAGGAGTACTCTAAGTGGTGTGAAGTGAAAAGTGGGTTGCCACAGGGCTCGGTTTTGGGACTAATTGTGTTCTTGATATATATAAATGATTTGGACATTGATATGGGATCCATGATTGCAAAATTTGCTGATGACACAAAACTATGCAGTAGTGTCTCATCTAAAGCGGAAGTGGATATATTGAGGTCAGATTTAGATCAATTTCGCGAATCGTCTGTAAGCTAGCAAATGGAGTTTAATGTAGATAAATGTACAATCATCCACATGGGTAGATCCAATATGGAACATAATTACAGAATGGGAGAGAACAATATTAGAAAGATAGATAAGGAAAGGGACATAGGGGTTATAAGAGATCATACAGGAAAGGTGAGTTAGCAAGTTAAGGTAGCAGTGAAAAAGGCAAATGCAATGTTAGGTATGATGAAAAGAAAATTAAACATACGAGGAAGGAAGTGATAGTCAAATTCTATATAGCATTAGTTAGACCTAGATTGGCGTACTGTGTACAGATATGGAGTCCTTATCATAGAGGGGATATAAACATGCTGGAAAGAATACAAAAAAGAGCGACAAAGTTGATAGTGGGATTCCAGATTTACAGTTATGAGGAAAGACCGGCCTACAGTGTCTCGAAGGAAGAAGAATTTGTGGTGACTTAATACAGGTTTATAAGATGATGAGAGGAATGGATAAATTAGACTATAACAAGTTGTTGTTTTTTTTAAAACAGACACCCACAATAACAAGAGGGCATAGCTGCAAGCTGACTAAAGAGAGGTCCAGATTAGATATTAGGAAATATTTTTTTAGTCAGAGAGTGGTGTCTGCTTGGAATGTATTGCCAGGGGAGGTAGTGGAGGCAGGGACCGTTTATTTAAAAATAAACTGGATGCGCATAGCTTTTAGAGCAAGGTGATGTAAATGTAACTGGTTGTATACAGACTCTGCAGGGTCTTCTAAACCAGTATAAAGACGTTAAGTTAAGTTAAGTTAACACACGTGCCGATTTTAACACCTGTAGTTTTAACCGACTGACCGCCTACCCCCTGCTTCAACTGACGCAACCAACCCCCGGCACTACGACAGAGCACTTACACATCATAAAGAACCACCTGTCAAGTTAATAAGGAATAAAATAGAAAGGTGTCCAAATTGGTAGGTATAAAATTATCACGTTGTTCTTTAACTGATTCACTCCGCCGAGCCAATATATCGGCATGCAAAAAAACGAATATATTGGTTTGAATAATTGCTATTCTAATATTTACGTTTCTCAATAACAACTCTTCACTAATGTATAACTTCAAACTGGGAATTTGTGCATGTCAAAAATATGTGTGCCCAGAAGTTCGAAGTATTCTGCGATGAATGAGTTTGGTTGGTCGTATTCTATTGTATGGCACTATTTCGCCAAAAACGAAACTTTCGTTGAACGAACTCTAGTTAGTTAGTTTTCTTTCTACTTGTGCCATTTAGCGACGTGGGGAGCTAAAGTCGTCTATCCTGCTCCAAGTGCGTTGCGTCGGTCAACGTGAGCCCTTGTCGCTGCACAATCACTCTAATGTCATCTTTCCACCTGCCTCGCGGCCGGTCCTTTGCCTGTAGCTAGATCTACTAGCATTTGTAAGCCATGAGTGGAAGATGATGAGGGTGTATTCTCATGAGATGACAAAACCAACTTATTTTCTGTCTGGAAATGTATTCGACACAAGACGTAGTGCCGACCATACTTCGAATGCCGTCGTTCCGCATTCTGTCTCTTCTAGTAACACCGATGACTTTCCTCAAACACTTCATTTCACGAGTCAAAATTCTGCTCTCGCGCGCCATTGACAGAGGCCGTCTTTGGCCCTGGTAGCACAGAATCGGCATACATATACTGTTGAGGGCATTCTTCAGCATCAAATCGAATATGCAGTGTATTTCTAGTAATTACTGATTATGTATTTAGTAGTTACCTTGGGAAGATTGCAGAGGGACTAGAGCAGATGATCATGTTTGTTAAACAATAGAACTGAGAAGGAAATCTTTACCTGAACATTGACAAAATCATGATAATAACCACCGACAGAACAAGAAACACATGTAAAGTGATTCCAGGAAATCGAAAATGTCACAAGTTTCAAATACCTCGGCTCTATTATCAGCATCAATGGAGACTGTCGAAATAAATCAGGAGATAAACCACCATAAAAAGAATAACAAAATGTACGGTAGAGCACGAACAAATCTACAAAATCGTATGACTACGTGCATCGTTCCTATGGCAACGTGTGGATACGCACCACGGACCATTACAGAAACACTAAATACGAAAGATGAATCTTCCGAGCTAAAATGTTTAAGGAACGTTTTCAAGGGTAGCGAAAAGGAAATACACAGACGTAATTAAGAACTGTCTGTTAAACATCACTATGTTTAGGAAACTAAAATACTTTGGGCACGTTAAACTCTACAATACTCTTGAATTTTAAAAAAAACTATACTGAAAGGTGTGGTATCTGGAAACCGATGAGACAATTGACACACGATAGCATGGATGTTCTGAAGCGGCCGGTGCCAGAGGGGGAAGGCCTGCCTGAATCTCGGGTCATAAAGGTCGGATGTGAAGAGATCGAGACCCATCAAAATGCATGCTACATGTTGAGTTGCCGTTTACTTTAACGAAAGTACGTAAATTACTTATGTATGGCAGTGCGCATTTCGATGTCTCTTTTTGGTAAGGTCAGCATGATGCCAGTGCAATTTGCAACTCATATTGTAAAGTAAATGGCGATTAAGTATTCAATCAATTGAGTGGTATCACAGCTGGATAGAGCAGTGGGGCAGTAGCAACCCAAACTAGTCGTAAATGGGGCGCTTGCTTAGTTACTTCCCCTTCCTAGGCATCTCCTCCGACATCTTGTTTCTAATGTTCAGTCCCGGAGACTGTCTTGTCATTCCCCCGCAACCTGTCATCCATATTGTGTGTCCAGAAGTTTTGCGCAGATAAACAGGTAGTTTGAGTCGTATGATGTTCCACAGTCACATATCTCATTATTCCTGTTTCCCTCATCTCTACAAGTTCTTCCTGCATTGTGGTACACCAGTTCGAAGTCTTTTCAGCAACTCCCATTTTGCGTTAGGTAAGTTGTGCCCAGGGGTAGATTCCTCCCACAGCTCGATTTAGAGAATCTGCATCAGCTCATTATATTTTTCGATTATACGTTTTGCGGAACTAGTCTGTAGTGGCTGTGTTGGCAGCAAGAAACATCTTCTAGATTTCAGTCTTTCGCACTGCACCTGATGTCCAAAACATAGGCTGCCTTTGGTCGTCTTCCTGTTTCTATTTTTACATTTATAATGCGATACGTCTTCGTGTCTCAACTGATTCTGCGCGATTAAGGGGTATATATTTTCAGCTGAAGTAGGCATAAGGCACCCTAACTATTCGGTCAGTATAATTTGTTGCTGTATTGATAAGTTTGACATGCGCAGAGTATTTCCAAACTGGTGCGATGTAGCTCAAGATTGCCCATTTGCTTTGCAGCCTCTTCATGTAAAACCGTTGATACAGAAATAGACCGCCACTGCAAATGCTCGGAAATAAGTTTCCTGTAAAGAGTCCAGAAGTAAGTGTAGACGTATAATTCACTTTGTACGAGCAGGCAAATAATCTCATTTAAAATACAAATTACAACAACGTTTGTAACCGCCTGAGGAATAGCAATCCATCAATATGTTGTACATTCAAACATCTTCCACGCGTAGTTTACATCTGTTCGTTATAAATATTTAATGTGTCTAACATTTTTGGTCTTTTTGTTAGCGCATTCTTGAAAGCGAATAAGATTAATGCGCGTAATGTGAGGCACTATTTTCAGTTTTTCTTTGTCTTTATATTAGGCAAAGGGTGATAACTCACAGGGATCCCTTAGGATGCTAATATATTATAGCACTAACGCACGTTTTTTTGTAGTGATTATTTGAATATCAATTTGTTTACACGGTGATGATCCTAGCGACATACACAGCAGTTCCTTAATTGTTTTACAAATATATGATTGATATGGTCCGAGTCCGAGAGAAGCAACGGGCTCTAACTGCATTCAACGCCCTCACAGAAAGCCTGTATCTTTGTATTTGTAGTAATGATAATGTCAAACATGATGCTTCCCCTTCTCTCTCTTCTCACCTCACTCTGTTTCATTTGACTCTATCCCACAGTCACACCCTTACACAACTTTCACACGCGCCCTCGTGGTAAAGCCCTTCCATTGCACTTTGGTTGGGCTAGCTTCTGAGGGCGCACAAACCTAGCATAGGTACATACAGATGCACACATGCATCCAAGCACTGGTTTATGCGTCCTGATATCGCCCAATTGACTACGGTCTGGGGTGGAAAATGGCTCGCCTCCGCCAGTAGAAACTAGTGAGGCAAACATTTATGCAAAAAAAAAAAAAAAAGATAATGTCAAACGTTTTATCCTCATCGCAGGCTGCTTGCAACGGATCTTCAACGTCTTCTGTTACTTGTCTGTATGGCACACTCCTATAAACTGTAGTTACAATGATGGTGCTCTCCAGCTAATAGCGTTCTCTTTATCGTGCCTTCAACCTTCTCGTCCAGTATTGTTTTCAGCTGTGTATTTCGTCCCGTTATATTTCCTAAAGCTGAAGGTGTACAGGACAGTGGTGGTCCATGTGTTGCTAAATGCAAGTGAAACATGGATTGTATAACGGCATCACGTAAAGAAATTGAATCATTTTCACACACTTTATCTCAGGAGGGTGATGAATGTCAAATAGCAGCACATGATCCCGGACAGTGCTGTTCTGGAGAGAGCTGGTATCCCTAGCTTTGATACCATCATGATGCAATCACAGATTCGCTGGGTGAGTTATGTGGTTTTCATGCCAGACTATCGGTTGCCAAAAGTAATCTTCTATGATGAGATGCAGAATGGCAAAACGCTCCCAAGGAGGTCATAAAAAGTGCTTCAAAGACACTTCAAATAATATTTAAAAGCCTTCAGTATAAACCTCGAAACATGAGAAGATGCCACAAAAGACCGTACAACATGGCGCACATCTCTCTGCAGATGAGCAGTGTCATCCGAGGCTTCTAAAAGAACTACAACAGAACAACGGAGAAAGGACAGAAAAGTCCATGAAATATGACCGTCTCACGAAGCGTACTTTCCATGCTTTCACTTCCTGCGAGTATGCAGATCCCAAATCGGACGCGTCAGCCATCTCCCCACCCATCCACAACCCGCAATTACAGAATACTCGACTGGGAGGACTGGCTAAATGAAAAAAAAAAAAGGTCCTCATCACTCGTGACGGACGGAAACCACACACACATTTCCTAAATATTTGATGTGCCTATGTTGTATGTCTTTTAGTATGTTCCTACCCATTCCTTATCTCGTCAGGACTTCATTATTTGGTTGTTTTTCCTTCCCAGGAATGTGAGCTGATCTTCTGTGTATCCACTATTCAAGGACCGGTATTGTTTCCTCAGATTATTTGCTCATTGTTCACGTATCCACAGCGTATAGTAATTACGATTTTACAAAACACATGAAAACTCTATTTTTTTTAAAATTTGTTTTTGTGTGTGCATGTAAAAAAAAACTGATATGATTATTAAAAATTGCTATATTTATTATAAATTACAAATTATTACGATTATTATAAATGAATGATTATTATAAAATACTAGGAATATTATAGGTCAATATGACTTTTATAATTTACTATGGTTATTATAAATCACTGTGATTATTATAAATCACTATGATTATTGTAAATTACTATGAATATTATATATGACAGATTAATATATATTACAATGATTATTATAAACTATTATGATTATTATAAGTACTATGGTTATTGAAAATTATCATGATTACTGTAAACTATATGCTCTCTGTGGGACAGTGGTGCAAATGTTGTCCTTGGCTTATACAAAGATCCCAGAGGACTGTCTGACATGGCATAACACCGGACAGGGTTAGGGAGATTGTTAAGAGCAGCACAGATGGCGCCGAACAGGCTGCGGGTCAAGTAGGCTCTAGTATTTGGGTCTATTAAGATGGACTCACACATCGGTTAACCACCCACTGCGGCACTTGCCCGAACGCAGCGGAGTAACACGCTTCTCGAACCTAACCAGCTAACCATGAAATCATTCCGATGGCAACCAGCTCATACCAGAGCTGGGACATGTATATGGGCATACACCTCTGTAGAAGTTCAGGTCGACTAAGATCTAAGAAATATAAACTATTATGTTATTTATAACATCAAATTCATAATAATTATGCTACATGATTAAACTGCTAGACCCACGCACACCCCATTTTGTTTTACCTGTATCGCATGCTAAAAATTGTATAGAACGTCGATTCTTAATATCCCCCGAAGCGTTCGACAGGTTCAATAACGGACAGTAGAACTATATCTATACTCAGAGAGTCAAACCAAATATTCATAAATAGACCTGCGCATTACGACAATCACTCAATTGCGACCCAGGTAAAATCAGATTGAAAATGTATCTCAACAACTGTGCAGTTTACGGTAAACACTCTATTGTGACTCAACAACGATGGAAAGTTTGTTGCGCAATTATTCTTAACACTTACTTGTCAAGCCCTTCTCCTGTAATAATCACCATTTGTTCATCCTTTACTGTCTGTGTAAATTCGGGGTCATCTTTATCTAATAGTTAAGAATGCGCTGGCTACACTCTATTCTGAAAGTATAAATATTCAACTAAGTAGGCTTGCGAATGTAATTGGCAACCACTGTAGGCCACGACAAATTCTGGACATCATGTTGCCATAGCGACTAGAAATGTTGCGGTAGAGACTAATATTTCCCAACCAGTATCGTATTTCCTAGGACAATTTTCCCAATCGGTGATCCCTGCTCAGTTGTAAGGGGCAGACAATATAATATTTGTTCGCGCAATTTTCTCTTTCTGCTGACTTTCAAGACCAGATTGCCGGCGACAAGTTACGCAGCAGTGAAGAAAAAACACAAATAAGAAATATAAATATACAATCTTTACTTAGGAAGGAAAACTAACGTCTGGTCAGGCAAAATAATCAGACATGTTAGTCAGATTCAGGCAAAACATACTGGACAAGATCCTCACCTTGGCTTCCTCGCAGCCCTTTCTGGAAACGGGCTGTTTTCAAAGCAGCCTGGCTAAAATGTGAGTGATCGACGTGATCCCTATAGTAGTGAGCGACACACAGACGAAGCAAAGCATAGCACAACCGCCTGGAGGATGTGAGGAAAGCTACTGCAACCCGCCACTTAACGTCCTTTTCAGAGCGCACAAAAGAGTAAACCTACTCATTGGGGGCATGTAAAGCTGCAAGCTTTACTTTAAATGTAAACTTAAATTTCAACATTTAGAATTCATATTTTCAAAAACAATTCACCCGTACCCTTGGACATGTTATAGAACCCTAGAAGGAACTTTTCATCCAACAAAATGCCGGACTCCTGTCTATTTTACCTGGCGTCAAGATCAAAAACACATTTATTCAAACCTGAAATATGTCATTTAAAAGAAGTGCAACTGAAAAGAGTTAAACATGACCGTAAACATGTATTGAAACAGGCTTCCTGTAAGGACACAATTTGTAGTCACAACGCCATCATCCTCGTCTCCATTCACCTCATTAAGTATCTCCACCTTAGTAAATCATTTAGAGGCGCTTCGCTCTTTCTTTTCATCAAACTTTCCATTGTATTGAAGCCTGTGCGAAAAGCGTTCGTCTGCTAATGTAACTGTGATTTATTTAGTAAATTATTTTACATGATCAGAATACGAAATCAATGCTAACTTTAACATGTGTTGAAATGTTAAGTGCACCCTTTTTTATTTTTGCTTTCCGGCATCCACACGAATATCCAATGATCCTACATGAGTGTAAAATGATATATGAACATTACTTACGTACATTATACACTGCTATGCAATTCCTTTTGATAATATATGCTCGTGGCTAAGAGTCTAACTTTCTAACGTAAAAAGGAATACAATTTTAAGTGTCATCTTTTTTGACAAGAGATAAACTTCACCTTTTAGTCACCACTGACGAAATTGTGCAAGCTATCCACCCGACTAGCCTCAGGTATGTGCGCGCGATAACGGTTGGTGTGGGTACCGCACAACGCACTTTGGACAAAAATTGTCACCCACGACAGCCGCCCTGATCAAGAAGTTCCTGAGGCTGTCTTCATTGCGTCTCTACTCCTCCTCTCGCCACCAGCACGTGAACGGCTGATGCTGATCAGTCCGCGCGGTTAGATCTGTGTTTGTTCTTGGACTCACACGCCCACACCCCTCCACCCCTCCCACCATACCAACCTCATACACGAGGGGGGGGGGGGGTCTTGCCAATCATTTTCAATACTAGTATGTCTGCCTGTCCGCGACGAGCAAAGTAGCGCTTAAAATTGTCACATTATTGAATCCATGCGACAACTGAACAATATACCAGAATGAAAAGTAATTCACTGTTGTTGTTATTGTTGTTAAATATCCACAATGAGTAATGGTATCTATTTCTGCGGCCTAAAAAGGGAGTTTTTCTTTGTTTATGTTGTTTCCCATGTTACGAAGCCAATGAGAATAGACTTCACAATTACAGTTGTAGCTTTTAAATTTGGTCCTGGGCTTAATTTATTTTGACTTCAATGTGTTCCACAATGCAATGACAATAAAAGCCCCTCTGGTCTTTTATATTCATATGGTGATACCTATATCTGTACCTCCTACTGTTTATATAGTACAACAAATATATATGAATTATGTCACAACATAAAGAAGTGTATCTCCCAATACAATCTGAATGTCAGTAGTCTTCTCATAATCTGTATTATTTTTTTCTGTTTTTTCCCAACACAATCTGAATGTCAGTAGATGCATTTCTTCTCATAATCTGTATTATTTGTTTCTGTTTTTTCCCAATACAATCTAATTGTGACCTGTCTTCTCATAATTTGTATTGCTTTTTTCTGTTTTTAATGGCACCAGTCGCGTGTTCGAATCACGGTGAAGGTCGGGATTATTTTCACGTGAATATTCTGGTAAAAATTTATCTCTGGGTAATGAGATCGGTCTCCCGTGTCTAGTGTCGAGCAGGTTAAAAATATCTTGGCAGTTAGAAATCGAAAAGAGTTGGCCTAACGACCGCTTCCTCTACACAATTCAACAATGCTATTAACAAATCTACCCAAACTATTTGTACCTTCTCCCATGCCTAGTTGGCCGCAGGAAGTTTATAAAAATACCTACTGCGGATAGCTGATAGTCTTCATCTAGCTGGCAACAGACACTAATATACCTGTTTAAATATCAGGATTCCAAGTATTCCACGCTAGCAAGACGCTCCAGTCTACCCAAACGCAAATGTATTGTACAGAATCTTTGCGTGTTGTGTTAATCACTATTTACAATGTTTATTGCTATACCATTAACCCGACTGAAGAAGATGCGCTTGGCTGTAGTACAATGCAAGACTTGTCATTCTTATAACAACTTTGGGACCACAACGTCTATCTCCAACTCTGTTGTAGGGTTTTGTAACATTTCAGGGATATCGATGCTTACCCCTATACTCTATACATCCCCTTTCCTCGTCCCCTTTGCGATGGACGATATCATTGTTAATAAATATGTAATTGTAATTTGTTTTATTTTAAACTTCTCGGTGAAGACTTCTCTTGAGCTGGTCCCATGCCATTCTTTGTGGACCTGTTATAGGAACCGCCCAGGAGTTTATGTCAAAGATGAAACATACCAAATATACTATGAGGAAATCTTTCAAACCTGTGTACTGTAGAAGTCGTTACATGAAGGAAAGGAGTCAACCATTGGGTCACTGTCACATAAGAGAGCGTCCAAGAAGCACCTAAACATACATTCTAGAGTAGGGTGGGAGTAAAGAGCAGCAAGTTGATCACAAATATGACAATATGACCAGGGAAATACCAGCCCTCAATTACAGCTCCGAAACATGGACATTGCTCAAACATGGCATATCAAGACTAAAGGCTTTCCACATATGCAGCCAGCGGCGTATCCTGGGCATCCTATGGCATGACTACATCCGCAATGTGGCGGGTTCTGCTAAAACAGGCCTCCACCAAATCTAGAAAACACTGGACCGCCGCCGAGTGTCTGTGTTCGGTCATATCATACGGTTTGACCAAGAAACCCCGACCCACAGGATCTGTCACAGGTCGTTCTTCAGCTCTAAAAGACTTCCCCGGGCAGACTATCAACGTAGAAGTGGCCATCCCCGCAGTTTGGCTCCAACAAAAAGCAGACTCCCATCACCCCTCTGGACGAGATCTGGAGCCGTGCCGCAGCAGTTGGTCATGGATGAAGCTTACCGACGCAACATGCCTCAGACGCCTAAGTAAACTTGTTATTATCTTTAATATTATCATTATTATTATTACTATTACTATTATTATTGTTATTGTTATTAAATACTCAAACGATATCTTTTTCTATTTCATCGTTCGTTCTCAAATAATTGCATTGATTTCTCTCAAGATCTTGACGGTCTGTCTCAGGCTTTTGTCGTCACTTTAAAGTAAATGTCTTCATTTGATTGAGGAGTGCCACTGGGACACTCTGCACGTCTCGTGCAGCCGACAGACCAGGAGAAATGTTTTGTTTCTTAATTCTGTCCAGATGGGTGCAGATTTGTGTGACATATTGTTTTAATTTATTTAAAAATACGTGATTTTTTAGTCTGAAGTTCAATATATATTGTCACTCAATCTCTTCCTGGCAAAGTCTGTTACATCAGACTGTATGTTCTCTGCGCCAGTTGTCTTGGATATTTATTAGTATCATTGTATTTGTTTCATGTGTAGCCCTGTTTTCTGTTTAACTTTTGCGTCCTACGACTTGGGGAGCGGCTATCATAGTCGACTTTGAGCTAGGTTGCTAGACTGGGATTACAGAGTGTCAGGGTTCGAATTCACGGACAGACACATCTTAAAAATAAATTAACGCCGTGGTTCGTGCTTGGTACGACTGTTCCTCCAGTCGACCCAGCTGTAAATGGATAACTGACGTACGCATTGGGGAAGATAACAAGAGTTAGGAAAGGATCACGCCACCCCCATGTCACATAGGCTGCGGCTTAGCACATGAAGAGTAGTCATCATCCCAAACAGATATTGTTTCGTGGGACTGACCTTCGCCTTTACCTACGACTTTGGTTAGTCTATTTGCCTCTTCAGTTCCAAGTATCTTACATTGCACCGACATCCATTGCATTTTTACTCTGTTGAAAGTGTGGATGTTGTCAGTATCTCTGTTAGATTGTCCCATTTGTTGTTCTTGTGGCTCTTGGTGGTCATTATGCCTGACAGGGAATCTATAACGACACATTTCTTGTCTCTGGCATGGTCCTTGTTTTCCATGATGATTATTGCATCGGTCTCAGCTTTCAAAATGTTTGAGAATGCCCCAGAGGCCACTGAGATTTGGAGTTTCTGCCCATTACTTGATGTCGGGAAAACGCACCCACCTCTATTACTGAAGGGTGTACGACAGGATCTTTCTCCCGTTTTGTTCATAATTGATATGGATAAAATTACACAGTTGGCTGATCCTTATCAGAAGTACCTAAATGAACTGTTGTTTGCTGATGATCGGGTCATCATTTATCAAATTGAAGACAACCCACACCACCGGAACATAGTCCATTTTGCTTGTAACGAAAATGACTAGAAGATCAACACATGCAAGGCAGATACTATGTTGATATCGCGTGAACACGTGCAGATACGTTTCTATGTCAGTGATATTCATATCAAGCAAGTAAGGGAGTTAAAATATCTAGGTAAAATGTTCACTAATGCGGTAGAGTTGACAAAGAGATTGCACACATAATTCAGAAGGCAAGCAGTGTCCATTGTGTGAATCGTTTCTGAAACACCCTAGAGTGTCTCTTTCAAATATGAGGAGGCTGATCAATGCACTGTTTATTACTACATTATGTTACCAATGTTAGTCTTGGTCTTTGCTAGAAACACATAAGAGTAAGATCCAGAGACACGCTATGAGAGAAGTGCAGCCGGAAAGACAATCCGTAAGCGAATCCGCAACACAAAACTGTGGCAGATAGCGGGGGAAAAACCAGTTGGTGCCTACATTGACGCCCAAACAATCAAGTGGTTTGGTCATTTAGTCAGAATGCATTATGAACAACCTGCAGCAAGAGCACATCATATGCAGGTCTCCGGTCCACCAGCAGGAGGCCGACCTCGACGTAGATGGATCGAGGGTCTCTGACACTCTGAAGAAATTACACCTGACGACAGCACAAGCCTCCGTTTTGGCGATAACACGAAACCTACGCATTCCACCTCTCTGTGACGCCACATGGCAAGGGTAGTAGGACATCTCACCTCTCTGTGGCGCCAAATGACAAGGGAAGTAAGACAACAGATGAAGAAACACCCATCTCCAGTATGTATAGCTCTTATTGCTGACTCGTTATTGTACATTCTGTATGTCTTTTTCATATATTGCAAGGCTGTTTATAAGCTATGTTTCATCTCTTTCAGTAAGTTATCTCTCAGCTCTGGAAAGTGTGTTATCTTCCAAGTTAGAAATGTGCAGTGTACTATTATTGACTCTACGTTTATCTGTGTGAGGTCTGACATGTAGTGGACGTTTGCTATTGTTTTGTGCGCAAAACAGCTTTTGAGGTATATGGCTCGACCATAACTTTCCAGACTTGTATTCAATGGATAATTGTAAAACTTGTTGACATGTTCTACCTACAATTTCTTCTTCCAGTTTTTAGTTGTAGCTTCATTATTTTCATAATTTATTTTATTGGTGTCAATTTGGTAGCTCCTGTAATAATTATTTATGTCTTGTTTTTCATTTTAGCTGTTTTCTTTTTAGTGATCTGCAGTTAAGCAAATTGATGGATCTGTAAATGGGAATATATATTGTTTATACCATGTTTTAATACATAAATCATTTATGATAGTATTCCTTTTTTCATCGTTTATTATTTCTAGTACTCTATTTACTTGTGCTGGGATGTCACAAGATGTGTATCATGTATATTGCAGAAAACTCTCCAACTCATTGGGTTTACATTCTACTTTATAACATGACGAAAGCTTGCTGATCGTTTGCTGATCTTCCCAGTTTGAAAGAAAGATCTAGAAACACAACTGTATGTAAGACTAACAGCATGAAAAGAGTAAATAGCAAGTATGTCCCTGTAAAATAACAAAACTGGTGTCAGACAGGAATGCAGCGAGTAAGAGAACTGGTAGCAACAACTCAGATCACGTATAATGCAATAAGCCTCATTAGCGTAATGGTAGAGGACTCGCTCTTAAGGTCAAAGGGACTGGATTCAACTCCAACCGTCACGCTCTTGTCGACCCCTCTGTTATTATGTACCAGGTATTTGACTAGGTGAAAGACAGCTAGGAAAGGAGTTGGCCACTCTACTTCATACAAGCTGTGGCGTACTATACTGAAGTCTATGTTAACTTCATGCCTCGACAGTAGTCAAACTACTATGGGACACACCTTTACTTACTATACTGAAGTCTATGTTAACTTCATGCCTCGACAGTAGTCAAACTAATGTGGGACACACCTTTACTTACTATACTGAAGTCTATGTTAACTTCATGCCTCGACAGTAGTCAAACTAATGTGGGACACACCTTTACTTACTATACTGAAGTCTATGTTAACTTCATGCCTCGACAGTAGTCAAACTACTGTGGGGCACACCTTTACTTGCTATACTGAAGTCTATGTTAACTTCATGCCTCGACAGTAGTCAAACTACTGTGGGGCACACCTTTACTTACTATACTGAAGTCTATGTTAACTTCATGCCTCGACAGTAGTCAAACTACTGTGGGGCACACCGTTACTTACTATACTGAAGTCTATGTTAACTTCATGCCTCGACAGTAGTCAAACTACTGTGGGGCACACCTTTACTTACTATACTGAAGTCTATGTTAACTTCATGCCTCGACAGTAGTGAAACTACTGTGGGACACACCTTTACTTACTATACTGAAGTCTATGTTAACTTCATGCCTCGACAGTAGTCAAACTACTGTGGGGCACACCTTTACTTACTATACTGAAGTCTATGTTAACTTCATGCCTCGACAGTAGTCAAACTACTGTGGGGCACACCTTTACTTACTATACTGAAGTCTATGTTAACTTGATGCCTCGACAGTAGTCAAACTACTGTGGGACACACCTTTACTTACTATACTGAAGTCTATGTTAACTTCATGCCTCGACAGTAGTCAAGCTACTGTGGGACACAGCTTTACTTAGTATACTGAAGTCTATGTTAACTTCATGCCTCGACAGTAGTCAAACTACTGTGGGACACACCTTTACTTACTATACTGAAGTCTATGTTAACTTCATGCCTCGACAGTAGTCAAACTACTGTGGGGCACACCTTTACTTACTATACTGAAGTCTATGTTAACTTCATGCCTCGACAGTAGTCAAACTACTGTGGGGCACACCTTTACTTACTATACTGAAGTCTATGTTAACTTCATGCCTCGACAGTAGTCAAACTACTGTGGGACACACCTTTACTTAGTATACTGAAGTCTATGTTAACTTCATGCCTCGACAGTAGTCAAACTACTGTGGGACACACCTTTACTTACTATACTGAAGTCTATGTTAACTTCATGCCTCGACAGTAGTCAAACTACTGTGGGACACACCTTTACTTACTATACTGAAGTCTATGTTAACTTCATGCCTCGACAGTAGTCAAACTACTGTGGGACACACCTTTACTTAGTATACTGAAGTCTATGTTAACTTCATGCCTCGACAGTAGTCAAACTACTGTGGGACACACCTTTACTTAGTATACTGAAGTCTATGTTAACTTCATGCCTCGACAGTAGTCAAACTACTGTGGGACACACCTTTACTTAGTATACTGAAGTCTATGTTAACTTCATGCCTCGACAGTAGTCAAACTACTGTGGGACACACCTTTACTTAGTATAATGAAGTCTCTAATAACTTCCGTCCTACATAATAGCGTAATTAGTATGGGACACCTTTACTTAGTATACTGAAGTCTCTAATAACTTCATTCCTACACAATAATGTAAGTAGTATGGGACAAACCTTTACTACTTAGTATACTGGTCTGTAATAACTTCATTCCTATACAATAATGTAAGTAGTATAGGCCACACCTTTACTTAGTATAATGAAGTCTCTAATAACTTCTGAAGTCTCTAATAACTTCCTTCCTACACAATAGTGTAATTACTGTTTGGCAAAACTTAACGTAATATATTGATGTCTCTCGCAACTATATTCACAACAGTAGTCTGAATACTATTGGACAAAAATGTTACAATGAAATATATAATACCTTAACACTGGTGAAAGTGTGCGATGCATGGCTTCCGTAGTGTTTACTGCATTAGTGGCCTATGCCTCATACTGGCGGCAAACAATTGCATGCTAAAACTTAAAGAATAACAGCACAGAGCCAATATGTGTATGTGATCGTAAATGTGTATTGTCTTTTCGCATCTCACATCTGACGTGGCCACACGCGCAGAGACCAGTAACTAGTTTTCATGTGATTTTCGGCTAAGTACTTTATTTTACTAATTGATGTGCTCATATTCTCTATTGTAAGTATTCATCCAGTTCTCTATGAGTTGATAGCTCAAATATTTGCGGTCCCTGATGAAAACTTACAGGTCGTAACGTATGCTTCTTTTCTGTTTTTTGTCCTAGCCCGGTATCTGAGCATACGAGCGATGGTCGAACAACTTTGCACTTTGTTATGAAGGAGTAAAGACGCTTGCCTGGAATTTGGTGTGAACTTCAGTCCTTCTCTGTGTATTCACACTGCAATGTGATATACTCATCTCATCTATTCTTGACCTCCGTTGTGCCCTGATTGTCGGGCCAGGAACTACTTCTCCAATTCAACAATCACGTCATGTACTTCAGAAAAACAAGCGGGTATGAAATCATGCCCCATCCACCATACTCACCAGATTTGGCACCCAGTGACTTCTTTATGTGCTCAAACATGGACAATCCGCTCCGTGGACGTCGTTTTACTGATGCCCTAGACTTGATTACTGAACAAGAGACGTGGTTCCGGGTCCAGACGGAGGGACTCTATAATCCCGGTATAAAAAAATGTGAAGAATAGACGAAAGAAGTGTATCATCTTGCAGAGTGAATACACAGGTCCGATCAGGTCAGGTCATCCCATAACCGGTGAGGTCGTTGGGGCACACATGAAGACATCCTCACAACCCCACGCCACTACTCTCTGTCAGATGCCGCTGCCTGTGACTCTTCTGGTCTGAGACTGGTCCATTCTTTTATGTTGTCCTCCCATCTCTTTTTGGGCCGGCCTCTTGGTCGTCTATCATGCACCTTTCTGTGAAGGATTGTATTTGCAAGACCATTTGATCTCGATATGTGACCGTACCAAGCGAGTTTCCTTCTTTTGACAGTTGCCAAGAGGTCTTCGAATGGCCCTACTGCTGTTGTAATTCTATCTCATATTTCCTCATTTGTAACTCGATCTTTGTACGTGACGTTTACAAGTTTTCGGAAACATCTCATCTCCAAGAATACACAGAGCAGGACTAAAATTCACACCAATTTCCAGATATGCTTCTCAACTCCGTTATACTCGTACTAAAGTGTAAGGCTGTTCGACCATTCCTTGTGCCTAAACATGTTGTTTATCCTCCTTTCGCGAAGATTCGTTGCTAAGTAACGGTAAAAGGACAACATGATATTTAGATAAAATGATGTCAAGAATGAACCAACAATATGACGTCTAACTTAGCGGTTCCTATACTACCATTAGGGAAGTATCGAGGTCTGGGCTGGACGTTCTGTTCGTTAAAGGAAAGTGAAGCGTCTGTTATAAACCTCTCCTTTCCAGGCGTAGATATCGCTACTGGATTTACTGATCGGTTTGTCGGACAGGACTTGTCCTGCCAATGGCCGCTCTTACATTATTGTCTCCCCAGCAGCACTTTCATCAGGAGCCCCCTTTTTCTTTCAGAGCTTGCTGTGCGACGCGACCGAGTACCCGATGGTATAATTGGGCTGGGCAGATTGTGCTCATTAGCCTTGATTTGTAGTCAATCTAAAAGAAGGTAATCTCTGACTCTAAACCCGGGTAGATGAAACTCGTTAGCCTATTCAAGCAGGTTTTCTAGGAGAGGTGGATCTATGATTTTACGCCCACAAGTGCCAAGGGAGTACTAGATTGTTCTGGCATGATGAGAGTATCATCGGATGTCTCGAGTAACTAGCATTTGCGGGCAACGACTCCACTGCCTTGTGAAAACTTCGGGAGAGGGTAGGCTAAACCCTGTAAACCCAGACAGAAAATCCGAAGGGGTATCATCTAAGGCGGATGGTTTCAAAATTGCAGCTGAGTTGGTGCCAAATTGTCATGCTTCGCATTCCTTCGGATTAAAGCAGTGAGGCCGAGAGGGGAATTCTGCAGTTTGGGCAGGGTCTCCATATTCAGCGCCCAGGCATGCGCTCTGGAGAGGCTACTCACAGGGCGCCACGCGCATGGCCTACAGAGACTGGGATGCCATGATACTATCATGGTGTGAAATGTGTCTTCTATCCTTTGTCGTCGTATGGTTTATAGTGTATGCGTATCATAAGTAAATCTGGCAAAGATGGCGCCGTAACTGGCTGCGAGTCTACATTTCTCTACTGTTTTGGATCATTATGGATGCCGCCAGACCACGGATTTGCCTGGAATTCACACTAGTCGACGACTTACACTTGTGTTCACGGATACGTGGAATTGTTTTCCGTCTGGACTTGTTATTTCGTTCTTTTTTTGTGATTTCTTCCATCCGTTTATCCTGGTCTAGACGCCGGCTGAATGGCGCTACGCAAGTTAAACTAGTTATACCTGTGTCGTATCTCACGGGTTAGTTCTGCCGGTTCACCTTCACGAATTTGGCGTGTGGGAATTTTAGATGCTACTATGATGAACTGAATACAGCTGGGGAGAGATGCCAGACTCACTCACACGCTGAGTGTTGTCCATACGACCTCTTGTGGTTATCGAAAAGGCACGAAAAACTGCGTTAGATGCCATCCCACCTTTCTACCCTGCGGGTTACATGTTTACGGAAAGGCTTAGGTGGTAACCCTGAGGCAAAATCTGCATCCTATGCTATCTCCAGTCGTCTCGATGAATGTCTTTGCCACTGGCAAAAGGTAGCTTAGGCTCTGTGAGTGAGGTTGACAAAAGGCGCAGTTTCTTCCTCACTTTAATCCAAATCACCGCGCAAGTCACCCATTTCAGCGGACACAGCAAGAGATACGACTGTCCACATGGCTGAACAAAGAGAGCGGTCTTCATCACTTGTGATGGACAAACTAAAAAAAAAAATTTTACAAAAAAATCATAAGAGATGAGAATTGAAGACTGTGAATGCGATTGGCTTTTAGGTCATGTTTAAACAGTAAGCTACTAAAATCGTCAACAAATATAGGCATATCAACTAACGTTTACTGACTTGGTATGCATGTTTCAAAGACCTATGCTCAACAGGGAACTGAAAAGGTTTTTGATTATGATTAATAGTATATATAGTATATGGGAAGAGCGCGTGGTCGAATCGATTCGATGCTTGCTTGTTGACAAGGAGAATCCAGGTAAGGCATATGTTGCTTTTCTATTGGGAGTGGGGGAGGGAGGGAGACAAAAAAATAGCCAGCACACGAGGTGGTAGCAGCAGTGGGGAAGCGGCCTGTTGTCCTCATCATAAAACCCGTTCGACTACTCAACACATTGAAATAAAGTTGTACAATAGTATATGGGTAGCTAGCCTCGTGCCGCAACCTCATCAGTCGTCTTCCACGTAGTGGCTTACCGGTTAAAGTGTTACTATTCTTTCTCTCCATTTGTACCTCGGTAACACACCGGCAAGGAACTGAGAGTAAAATAAAATACAGAAACGTATCCCAGACTGTGTAAGGAAATTTAAACCGTGAAGTTGAAGTGACTTCTTCAGACTAATGGAATGGTTTCCTATAGTGAACCGATCTATCATCTGAGGAACAAGAGGTGGTATCTTGGATGTCTCGAAAACTGTGACTGATTTTTTTGTCCTAACTTGATTTTTATGTACTTTATGAATTCTTTCATTTATTGTGTTTGCAATCACGATTATTTTTTCTGGCGAACTTTCTGAACTGAATAGCCAGGTCGAATTCTTTTTTACAAGAGATCTCCATCAGTTGTAGTAGGTTTTTGATTTGATATTATGTTCTGTCTGAATCTATTATTAAATCTGTGTCATCATTTACTGAACTTTATTACTTTATTTCCCTAGGGTCACAGGACTGAAGAAGTCGCTTTTCACCGAGTAATTTATTTTATTTTTGTGTGCGTCGTCTTGAGCTCATATCTTGTGGCACCTGATGTTCTTGCTACGTTTTATAATGAGGTCATGTTTTATTTCGCCTCTTACTGCAAGTGCTCAAAGGCAGTGCCTGTATTATTATATAATATTCTATTTTTGCAAATGTTTCACCTTGGATACAGATACAGTTACAGAGTCTCTTAACGCAGCTCTCATAGATACTGCAACAGAGATCCTTGGATGTCACCAAACAAACAAAAAAAGCCATGGGTGAGCAAGGAAATTCTAGACCTTTGTGATAAAAGAAGGTCACTGAAAAACCACAATCACCCACCGGAGGACGTCGGTAGATATAAAGAGGTCAAGAAAGCGATACAAAAAAAGATGAGAGAGGCGAAATAAGCATGGGTATGTGAGTAATGTACAAACATTGAAGAGAGATTAAACAGAAATGACACTAAAGGAGCATACAAAGTTATCAAAGAACTGGTAACACCAAGACAAGGCAGGAACTTTATGATCCAGGATAAAAGCGGCAAGTGCCTTACTGAGGAAAATGACGTACTGGCACGATGGACAGAGTACTGTTCCGAGTTATATAACTATGAAGGACGACACGAACCTGAGAAAACAATCCCCCCAACACCAACAAATATAGAGGATAACCAACTGATAACGAACGAAGAGGTAATTGCAGCGGTAAAGACATTGAGAAGAGGGAAGGCGGCCGGCGTGGACAATATACCAGCAGAGCTCTTACAAGCAGGTGGAGAGGTAGTGGTGGAAGGCCTTACACACATCTGTAACAAAATATGGGCGACCGGAAACTGGCCGGACTTATGGACGAAATCAATAGTTATACCGTTACATAAGTCTGGAAATCTAAAGCTGTGCCAGAATTACAGAACAATAAGCCTCATCGGCAACCCTAGCAGGGTCATACTTAGATTAATGCTCGACCGATTGAAACCCCAAGCAGAGAACAAGCCGAGGAGCAAGCAGGGTTCAGACAGGGAAGAAGCACTACAGAACGTATATTTAATTTAAGGCTGCTAAGCAAGAAATATATAGAACAGCAGCAAGCACTGTATCATGTGTTTGTTGATTTTAAGAAGGCGTTTGATTGTGTATGGCATAAAGCGCTATGAGCAACCATCAGGATGTATAAAATCAACGGAAATATTAAAACTGTATGACAAGGCGTCCAGCGCAGTTCTTTTTTAATGGGAGGCGAGGGGATTGGTTTCGCACTTCAGTTGGTGTGAGACAGGGGTGTATACTCTCTCCAACTCTTTTCAATATATTCTTTTAGGGAAGTATAAGTGAGGCACTTGGAGGTCACGTTGGTACTGACAGAATAGGGGGCCGAACGATTACCAACTTTCGTTTTGCAGATGATATCGACGGGTTGGCGGATTCAGAAGCAGAACTCCAGGAATGGGTCAGAAGACTCGATGAAACAGCTATTGACTATGGTATGGAGATAAACGCTGGAAAGACAAAATTAATGACCAACAACGCAAAGGGCTTCAACAGCAGGATAAAAGCTAACGGTCAGGAACTCGAAGTGGTTGACCGTTTTAAAAATCTTGAGTCGATTGTCAGTGATGAAGAATCAAAATGTGAGGTGTTGGCCAGAATAGCACAAATAATAGATAAAAGGTTAGGACTATGCGCGAAAATCAGATTAATGCATACAGTGGTCCTGTCAATATTCCTCTATGTTTGTGAGACATGGACAGTTACAGCTGACCTTTAACGAAGGATACAGGCCTTGGAGATGAGATGTTTCCGAAGACTTTTAAACGTCACGTACAAAGATCGAGTTACACATGAGGAATTACGAGATAGAATTACAACAGCAATAGGGCCTTTCGAAAACCTCTTGGCAACTTTCAAAAGAAGGAAACTCGCTTGGTACGGTCACAAATCGAGATCAACTGGTCTTGCAAATATAATCCTCCACGGAACGGTGCATGTCAGACGACGAAGAGGCCGTCCCAAAAAGAGATGGGAGGACAACATAAAAGAATGGACCAATCTCCGACCAGAAGAGTCACATGCAGCAGCATCTGGCAGAGAAGGGTGGCGTGGCTTTGTGAGGATGTCTTCATGTGTGCCCCAACGACCTCACCAGTTACGGGATGACCTGACCTGACCATTAACGTCCATTAGCACAAATAACAACAGGAGTACTAAATGGGAAGAAAAAAAGGGGCATGCCACAGGGCTCGGTTTTTGGGACCAGTTTTGTTCTTCATATTTATAAACGATGTGTGCATTGATTTCGGTTCCATTATTGCAAATTTAGCGGATGACCGAAAACTATGCAGTAGTGTCTGATCTAAAGCAAAGTGGGTATATTGAGGTCAGATTTATATAAATTTATAGAATGGTACGAGAGCTGGCACATGAGTTTATTGTAGATAAATGTACAGTCATCAACAATAGTAGATCCAATATAGAACATACTTACAAAATGAGAGAGAACAATATAAGAATGATAACAAATGAAAGAGAGACCATACAAGTTATAATAAATAATACAAGTACAGTGAGTGAGTAAGTCCAGGTAGCAGTGAAAAGGCCAAATACAAAGTTAAGTGTGATAACAATAAATATTAAACATAGAAGCATATAAGTGATATTCAACAGTGTAAAGCATTAGTTAAAACTTATATTGGATAACTGTGTTCAGGTAAAGTGTGATTATCGTAGAGGAGATATAAACATGCTGGAAAGGATTCAAAGAGGAGCGACAAAAGTGATAGCAATATTCTGGAATTCTAGTTATGAGTAAAGACTCAGACAAACCGGCCTACAGTGTCTAGAATAGAAAAGAATTCGAAGTGACTTAATACATGTTTATAAGATAATCAAGAGAAAGGATTCATTAGACTATAACAAGTCGGTTTAAAAAACAAATACAGCGGCCTACAAGAACAAGAGGGCATAGAAACAAATTAATTAAAGGAAGGTCAAAAGAATGTTGTTACTTTGTGTCGTAGTTTACAGCGAGGCTGCGACATTTGCCCCTTTGGACTCGATGCATCAGTTGACGTTTTTATTGAATAGCAGGTTCGCTTTCGCATTGCAATCTCAATTCTCTTAACCAAATTACACAAGTGCAGCCTTTTACCTGGGCTGGTGTTTGAAGACGGAATAGAATCTCCTCAGCTATGATTCGCTGACCCTGAAGCAAGTTGCTAGCTATGAGTCGATAGCTACTGTCCGCTCATTCACTTTGCTTATTCGCTCTTACAACCGACCTCACAGCATCTGCCTTAAATTTATTTTTATTTTTTCTTCAAACAGGCATGTTAATGTATGTTGCCAGGTAGCCGAAGGCTTCGGCTATACGCAGTAGGTATTTTAAAACTTCCTGCCGCCTGCTAGACCTGGGGGAAGGTAGAAAATAATTGGTGTATATTTGTAACTTTACTTTTTTAATATAGTTCGTACATCAACCGTTAAGCTTACTATTGTCGATTTATAACTGTCAAATTGATGTTTCACGTGCTCGACACTGAACACGAGGGTCCGATCGCACTACCCAGAGATCAGAGTATTTTTTTTACATAAAGATCCACGTTCTTCACCATAATTCAAACCCACGACCTCCTACACTCGAGCTGGGCACCTTACCTAGAGACCACATCTATCTCATGCTATTCTTCTTCTTCTTCTTCTTACGCTGTCAGACATCGACCTTTATTTTTTCGAAAAAAGCGGCGATCATCCTGAAGCTATCGACACTGCCATAGAGCTTGTCTAGTGTTGCCACTGGTGATGGCCACATCTGCTCTCTCTGATCCTCGTATGTCGGGCAGTTGTGCAGCTAATGCTCAGCCGTCATTTTCCCGGTACCACACAGGCATTCGTCAGTGCCACCTATCTTCAATCTGTTGAATAGGTGGTACCTCAGTCTATTGTGGCTAGTGCGATGTCTGAAGACCACGACCTGCTCTCTTCTGTTCAACTGGTAATAGTCATCGTTTTTGGTGTAGCCAGTATGTTCTGTTTCCCATTTGGTCATGTATCTAGCTCTAATAAGCCGTTTTGACTCTTTGTATGTCATACTAGTATCTGGTTGTGGTAGTCTTGCACCTTCTTTTGCCAGTCTGTCTGCCTCCTCGTTGCCTTGGATGTTGCAGTGGGATGGAACCCGTTGTACCACTACCCTTTTTGGTGTGGACTGCTGGCATAGTTGACAGAGTAATGCTCTTAAATTATTAAGTTCAGTATTTTTCTGGTTTTTTAGTGCTGTGACTACGGCCAGGGCATCTGTAAGAAGGACTATATGGCTTTCATTCATTTTACCTGTCACCATTTCTTCCACTGCCACCCTCAGTGCCTCTGCCTCCGCTCTGAAATTGCTTGTGTATTTTCCAGTAGCCAATGACAGTGTTATTTTTCTGCTATTTGGTAGGTTCAGGAATGTTCCTGCCCCTCCGTTCTGTGTTGTGTTTGTTACAGAACCATCGGTGTATGCATGGGTCCAGTCCATGCGTGGGTAGTTTTTCGTTATGTAGCTCAGGGTAGTATCTCTTCTTTCTTTTTCAGTCTGGCAGTTTTTTGTTTCCAATACCTGGTAAATTTTCTACCACCTCTGGAAATATATGCTGCCTCCAGGTAGGTTTTCGTACAGTATGGATGGTCTTTGGTGTTAGTGCGTTCATGGGGTCTTCGTGCATCTTTGCTTTGGCTATTTCTGCAAAGTTTATCCGCTTCAGTTTCCCATTTCCGTAATTGTTTAGTCTCTGGTGCATTGGATGATCAGTCAGACTTCTGAGTTTCTATGCTTGCTGCTGGGCTCTGCAGTCTCTTCTTTCGGTCATGGGTTGCAGTTTTGTAATCTTTTCAAGTTCTACAATTGTCATGCTATTCTCCACACAACCACCTACAGACACTCGTCTATCTCTTCTAGCATTCGCCCACGCTGTTCATCTCCTTTCTCTTCTCAAGTGACCTTCTGTTGTCATTAGTAACGCTCATTAACGCAAATAACAACATCAAAGTTTTCCGTAATGATGTTTTTTCACGGGAATACCGTCAACAAACTACATAACCTTCCTAAACGGGAAAGCTGTCAAATTAGAAATGTCAGTAAAACTCAAAATAATGTACTGTCTCAATCAACAACACACGTTGCATTATTTGTCTTTTGTACTGTTGCTTTTCCGTCGCTTAAGAAATACATTTCTGCAGTGTTCGCTTTTTGTTATTTCACTGAGGTAGGCATACTGGGTAAATAATGTCTCATTTGTTTTCTAAATTCCGGATCCCACTTTTAAAAAAAGTATGTAACTAATGTTTTCCAGTGGTGGCCAAGTTGAAAGCGTAACGACCTCGTAAAAGGACACATGGATGCGAACGTAGGAAGTTCCTAACTGTTGTACAATCCCCGTTGAGTTAAAACATCTATTCTGTACACTCCCCAGTAACCCATTAAAGAGTCCGGTTTTTTATTATCAGCCATATAAATACTATTGGTTGACAACAAATGGGAATTATTCAGTAATAATGGAATGTTTTTGCGACTGTTATATAATGATGTATTATTCATTTATGTATCAATTAACTTCCCTTTGTCTTCTAACTTTACCAAAATAACTTAATTTTGTAATTTGTTAATTCCCGTAATTCGGTAGTGACTATAAAGTATATAGCATGGTCTTTGCAAAACGTTGCTTCCTACAATCGCCAACCTATTTGGATGTTTTAAGTTTTTTTGGAAAGTGTGCAGTACGGTAGGTTGTCATTACTTTCCATACGGGTTTTTAAAATTTAAAATTAAAATAAGTCGAGGCTGCGGTGGCTCTGTGTGTGTGTATAATGGGAAAAACTGACAACAAATTGTAAAAGTTGATTAAGGTTGAGTTTAATCACAATTTAAAACTGGATATGGTCAGATACCGCCCCGAGACGAGAACACACCCCACTTGGATCACTATTTGGCCGTTTACATATTTGGCCACCACTGGCTTATCTGGCGCATTGCCCCTCACTTCTTACTCTCTCCTGGCCACCTTATTTGTTGAGGTAACGGCCGGGGTAGATTTTGAGGTGACGGCCGGGGTAGATTTTGAGGTGACGGCCGGGGTAGATGTTGAGGTGACGGCCGAGGTAGATGTTGAGGTGACGGCCGAGGTAGATGTTGAGGTGACGGCCGAGGTAGATGTTGAGGTGACGGCCGAGGTAGATGTTGAGGTGACGGCCGAGGTAGATGTTGAGGTGACGGCCGAGGTAGATGTTGAGGTGACGGCCGAGGTAGATGTTGAGGTGACGGCCGAGGTAGATGTTGAGGTGACGGCCGAGGTAGATGTTGAGGGGACGGCCGAGGTAGATGTTGAGGTGACGGCCGAGGTAGAGGCCGAGGTAGATGTTGAGGTGACGGCCGAGGTAGATGTTGAGGTGACGGCCGAGGTAGATGTTGAGGTGACGGCCGAGGTAGATGTTGAGGTGACGGCCGAGGTAGATGTTGAGGTGACGGCCGAGGTAGATGTTGAGGTGACGGCCGAGGTAGATGTTGAGGTAGATGTTGAGGTGACGGCGGCGGCGGCGGCGGCGGCAGCGGCGGCGGCGGTGGCGGTGGTGGTGGTGGTGGTGGTGGTGATGGTGGTGGGAAGGTGGTGGTGGTGGTGGTGGTGCATCCATCATAACAACGTATCAAGATTTCTGTGTAGCCAGCTTTATTTTCCTCCTCTTCCAGAGCTTTTCACACATATTCTCTGTTTGCCTTTTTGTAGACGATGGACGTCAACACTAGCGGTGTGTGGTGCTTTCTTGCTGCCTCCATCAAACGGCAACACGTGGTTATGTGGTCCAGCGTGCTATAGGTGTGTCTGAACCCAGCTTGCTCTATGGGTTGAGCTTTATCGAGGGTGTTGTTGATCCTCGCCAGGAGCCAGCTGGTGAATACTGTGTACAGTACTGAGAGGAGGGTGACTGGGCGATAGTTTACCAGGTCCACTGTGTCTCCTTTGCTGTATAATAAGTCTTAGACTCTCGGGGAGCTTCATCCTTTTAGCTTCTCTACCGCGAATCCATCTTTGCCTTCGGATTTGTTTGCCAGACGGCAAACTTTCAATAATACTGCGAATCTCGGAGATCAGGTAGGGTGAGAGCAGTGAGAAAGTGTAATTTGGTTCAAGGGGTTAGGGCGGGGGGTGGGGGTGGGGAAGAAAAGATGGATTTAATACGTTCGTGTAGACACCCCCGATGACTCTTTCTATGTGCAGATCTGAGGCTACTCTCGTTCTGTCTGCAGCTTTAAGAGTGGGGATCACTTGCTGGTGCCCAGCGATGATGCGAGTGGGAAGCTTGATGCTTCTGTGTGACTGCAAGGAGTCTTCGACTAGAGAATCTGGTGTGGTCTTCCTTGATCTTTTCGCTATACATTTTCCTGAGCGTATTGAGCACCCTGATGTCTGATGATGTTCTGTCCATTCTGTCGCGCTGGTGGAGAGGTTCTTTTGGCGCTCGGGAGGTTCCATGGTTTGGTGCTGGAGGTTGGCTGACTGTTTGTACATTCATGATGGTGCTAATGAGGTTTTTATGATCCTTGTCAAGGTTTTCTGCTGCCTAAGTGTTTCTTGCGCCACGAGCGTTCTAGCAGATGGTACATTTGGGGTGGCAGGAGATGACCTTCTGTTCTGACGTTGGGTTTTTACTGTCTCGTTCAGATCGAATTTTCAGAGTCCACGTACCAGGTGGTGGTCGCTACATGGGAGAAAAGGTGCGACTACTCCAATATTCGACGATTAGAGAGTATTGTTTACGGGATTCTGAGGTGTAGTTTAGATAAGTATTGTTCATCTAACTCTGATGTGAGGTGAGAGTTCAGATCAGTACTGTTCATCTAACTCTGATGTGAAGTAAGAGTTCAGATTAGTACTGGTCATTTAACTCTGACGTGAGATGAGAGTTTAGATCAGTATTGTTAATCTTACTGACGTGAGGTGAGAGTTTAGATCAGTATTGTTTATCTAACTGACGTGAGGTGAGAGTTCAGATCAGTATTGTTTATCTAACTGACGTGAGTTGAGAGTTCAGATCAGTATTGCTTATCTAACTCTGACGTGAGGTGAGAGTTTAGATCAGTATTGTTCATCTGACCTAAACGTTGGTCTTCTCGTGTAAATGAAGTGACACATGCTTTCTGTAAACGGCCTAGATGAAGTATTTGCCCTATGCTTTATAAAGAGCAAACAGGGTTCAAGAAAATGAACGTGGAGATTTATCATGTTTTTGTCTTTTTCAATATCTATGACTTTCCCCAAAATTATGTTTCATTCCCACTTATATTAGCTCAACAGATCAATGTCTTATGTATATGATTTGATTGTTTTCTTGCGTGCTATGATTCATGTAAGGTGTCCAACAATATGTAAACGGCTAAATACATTATTTTTCTAAGATGCAAAAAAATAACGTTGAACAGAAATCATATCAGCGAAAAGCCATACATCTAGGAGGGCACAAGTGAGCAGGGATTATAAATGAACATATAAAAGAAGAGAATAAGGATGGCACCCTTTAAATGTATGTGAAATGGCATTTTACGTGTGCGAGTGACACAAGTTGTATGTTAGTAACAACGAGGTAGTTTTACTTTGGTATTCCAAAATGAGAGTTATAAGAGTTCGATGTAAACTATTTTAATCTGTAGGAAATGTTCCTTTGAATTAAGATGGATTGCCCTGGACAAGTTTATATAATGTCAATCAATCAATCAACCATTCAGTCAATAAATCAATCAATCAAATTATGTTAGCTCCACTTTGAGCATAGGTGTTCCCCTCTGTCTACGTTATCCCTTAACATATTATTCTTATCTCGAGTTCTCTTCTCCATGTGAGTTTTAGTCAAACTCTCCTTGACTTGGCTATCGGATACCAGAATAGAGACTGTCTTGTAATATTGTCAACTGGTCTCCACAACGCGTGTCCTACTCAGCCTTAGTACCTTCTCCTCATGTTCCCTGGCATCTGTATGTTTCTCTTAAACAGTTCCATATGTATGATCTAACATTATGTATCATTCTCTTTGTTATCAGGCATTAATGTTGTTGTTCTTCTCCATGATTCAGTCATACGAACCAAAGAACTTTATATTGCATTTGAAGATGTTAACTGTTGTGTTGGACTCAAGTTGTTTCTTCTTGTCCATAACATCCCTAATGCAAAGAAACAATGGTAAACAAACTGTCTGGTGCGGCACCCTGGAGTGCTGTGGCTGGTTACAGGGGTGTCGCAAAAAATGCCAATATTTATATATTTTATATTGGTTTTCCCTTCTCAACTCTAGACATAGTACAGGGCTACCACTATACCAGACCTTCTTTGAGACCTCAGCGCCAAAACACTACCTTTGCAATGCTGGTTTCTAGTGGAATGTGTTTTACACGGAGAGGTTACAAATCCAATGCAAAACTTTCTTCAGTTGAAATTTTGCAGTATGCAAGAATGTGCAATGGTTTATTTTAACTTCATAAATAATGGAGACAGTGATAATCTAAGGGAATATATACGAGGTGCGTTCAAGTAAAACCGGAACATTTTTGTAATGAAAAAATTTAAATTTTAAATTTAAATAGTCAAAATGTCTTTTATTTGTCGATATAGTCTCCTCCAACGTGTATGCACTTATCACAGCGTTTAAGTATTGCTTGAGAAGCTTCAGTGTGGAAAGATTTGTCAATATGTCTGAGCCAATTCAGGACAGTCTGTTTCGCTTCGTCATCAGTGCTAAAATGCTGGCATACCAGAAATTCGTTTAAGGGTCCAAACAGGTGGATATTGCCTGAAGAGAGATCTTGGCTGTGGATGAGGCAATACATTCTAACCGTGTTGCTGCAGATATCCCATAGTGCGGTGATCCGTTGGAGGTCGAGCATTATCTTGCTGGAGCAGGATGGGATTATACGGCATTCTCTAAAACATTTACACCATTTAAATGTCTTATTGCGGCTGAGGGTCTCATCGCCGTATTGTAATTGCTTTCTTCTGTAAATCCATTGGCTTCACGCCTTCTTTCACAAGAAACTTAATCACAACACGCTGTCTCATGTAAGCACCAACAGTGCTGTTCGTCATTTGTATTTATCTGTCATGTGACTGAATCATGGCAAGTGGATCACATAGCAGTAGTAGGACACAAGTGCCCCTAACTAATGATAGTAGTTCCAGCACGCCATATCCAACTCAGTTAGAACTAGAACAAATAGTTCGGGTTTGATTTGAACATATATATAAATATATATATATATAATATAATGAGAAATGTTAGAGAAGACTAGTACATTGACTGTTTTGATACATTTACGATTGACAATTACGAGATTCCAGAGCTACGATTGGCGGGTACGAGATTCCAGAGTTACGATACGCACACGACACAGTGATACTATCAAGAAGTGCAGAAAGGCTAGAGCAGTTAATTTCAGCTGTAAATGGACACAGTAAAGATCAAAACCTGTTTATAAACATAAACAAAACAAAGATAATGACCACCGACAAAACACAATGCTAACATAAATTTACAGTAGATGGTGAGGAAATAGATCAGGTCACGCATTTTGGATATATGGGCTCTAGAATTGACAAGAATGGCTACTGCTCGAAAGAAATCAGAAGAAGAATAGCCATGGCAATGCAGAGACTGAACATCCCTAAGAAATCATGGCAGAGCACCAACAAAACGACAAAAGTAAAAGTCTTGAGAGCCTGTGTTTTTCCTTGGGCAGCTTATGGCTGCTAATCATGGACGATTGCCAAAACGTCTAGACAAAGAATCGAATCGTTCGAGTCAAAATGTTACAGAACGATCCTCAGAATACCCTGAACAGAGAAAAAGACAAATATAGACATCCGGCAAGAGTTGAGCATAGAGAACTGGTTTATCAATTCCATTACAGCCATAAAATATAAATACTTTGGTCACATCAAGAGACACAACGGTCTTCAAAGAACAGTGATGGAAGGTATGGTGCCAGGAAAAAAGGGGCAGGGGTAGACCAGGAAGACGATGGTACCAAGATATCCAGGAATACTTTGGTATGACTGTGGTGGAGGCTGGAGTTTTGGCAATTTAAATAGTTTCTATCAGACAGACTGTGATGGGAGCAACGTTCTATAAAGGACATGCTACATTACATAATGATATATATATATATATATATATATATATATATATATATATATATATATATATATATAAATATATATATCGTCTCGTCTCGTCTCGTCTTTTCCGCAACTCTTAGAATGGTTATATAGAGGTATAACTCCACTTGTGAGTGATGTGTCTTGTGCATGTTTCTAGTCGGGGGGCGCCAAATCCTCTCCCAGGCGGTGTGTGACTCATCGTTGGTTTGTGTGAGGTCGTTTTGTCAGCGCCTCCTACCACTGCATAATGAACAAATACAGGCCCTTTTCGTTTGTCAATGCCATCATTTCGGTGTCCTTCAAGAACTTCCCTATCCACTTCCGGATATCATCTGCCCAGCGTTTCTTGGGGCGGCCTCGTTTTCTCTAGCCGGATACTGTGCCTCTGAGTAATTTGTTTGTTAGCCCACTCGACCGTAGTATATGGCCGTACCATTGAAGATTGGGTGTCTTTACCACTGATAGGAGGTTTTGATAAGGTACAATAGACTGTGTGATTGTGTTTAGTATGTTGACATTTGTGACACAATCCCTGTAGGTTATTCCAAGTAAACGTCTGAAGCATATTATCTCCATCACCTGGATGTTTCGCTAAATTTCCGCATTCAGTGTCCATGTCTCACATTCATACATGTAGACAAAGAAGATCAGCGCTTGCATCAGATTAATCTTGGTTTTGAGGGCGATGCATTTATCTTTCCAAAACGTTTCCGTTGATGATAGGATCAACTTTGCTTGTGCAGATCTGATTTTTAGCTCTGCCCTCGTCCCTTGGGCTTCAATTTGAGATCTCAGATATTTGAATTGAGTAACGGTATCTTGAAATCCACTTTTTGTGTTTGTCATTCATTGTGTCTTTTCAGGGTTTTCTTTCCATATCGTATTTTCTTGATACGGTTACAAGTCTGGTAGCTAGGGTATCTAGCTCTTCTTCACTTCCAGTTATGACATCTACATCATCAGCGAAACGTAGGTTCGTAATCGTGCTCTCACCTATTGTTACTGTTCCATGGTGACCCTCTAGGGCATCTCTAACAACCATGTGATCCTCTAGATCATCTGTAACAACCATGGTGACTCTCTAGAGCATCTGTAACAACCACGGTTACCCTCTAGAGCATCTGTAACAACCACGGTTATGCTCTAGAGCATCTGTAACAATCACGGTTACCCTCTAGAACATCTGTAACAACCACGTTTACGCTCTAGAGCATTTGTAACAATTCGTTCCAGGAACAATCTTGGGTGACAGATGGTATTCTGACACTGTATGATGAAAAACGGTCACTTACCAGAAAGACGGAAATCTTCGGAGTTGGGAATGAATCGCATATGGGAGGGGTGGGGGTGGGGGGGGGGGTGGGGTTGGGGGTTTACACTTATCGAGGTAATAACTATCATGTGTAACAAGATCTGGCAGACAAGCGTTTGACCATCAGCATGGACACAATCACTCATCATTACTATCCGAAAAAAAAGGGAAGTCTGCAGCTATGTACCAACTATAGGACCGTCAATTTGATCAGCCACGCAAGCAAAGTAATGATCAAGATCATTCTAAACAGACTACAGGCAACAGCAGAAAAGATCATAGCAGAAGAACAAGCTGGTTTTCGAGCAGGCAGAAGCACCGTAGAACAAATTTTCAATTTGCGACAACTATGTGAAAGATATTACGAATACCAGAAACTCATCTACCATATTTTTGCCCATCTCACTAACGCGTTTGACAGGGTGTGGCACGATGCTCTCTGGGAAATATTACACCAATACAAAATGGACGACAAACTCACCGGCATCATCAAGAGTCTGTAAGACAACGCCACTAGCACAGTATTTATGAACGGCAAAAAGGGAGAGAGTTTCCCAACTACGTTCGGTGTAAGTCACGGATGTTTATATATATATATATATATATATATATATATATATATATATATATATGTATATATATATATATATATATATATATATATATATATATATGTAAACACACACAGAGTGACATGTGCACGAGAGTTAGTGAGTAAATTGTCACAAACTGATATGGGAAAGCCGAAAAATGTGTCAATAATGAATAGCATCATGTTTCGTTGTAATTGGTGTTGCACCTATGTGAGCCCACTCAGATACAAAATGTCGTCCGTGCTCACAGAATTTACAATCAAAGAACAGTGCGATGTGTTGTGATTTTTTGTTGCGAGGGAAGGGGAGATCGATGTTAATTTTTGCAAAGGATATTCTAACAAAACTACTCTGTTCACGGTAAGAAGTGTTTTACCCGTAAAGCATTGCATAGCTGGGTAGATATACACTTTTTTATGAACACTGAAAAATAGCTGAGGAGGCACGACCTGGTCGTCCTATTCATATCGCATCAAAATCATGTGTGCAGCGGACGAGGGAGATTATTAAAGTTGATAGAAGAGTAACGATGTACAGTTGTGTAACTGTAATATGATGTTAGCATTGTTTGGCCTACAGCTAAAGTTATGAGCCACCGGATTTCTGGAAAGTCTTCTCACTTTTGATACCTAAACAACTCCCCGGTGAACTCAAAAATGGACCAAAAAATCAATGTCCGTGCACTAATAAACAGATAGAATAAGAGTATCAATGTTGGTGGAAATAATGTTGAGAAACAATCAAAGCAAGTGCACGCATAAATGCTCGAAAGTTGGTATCTTAATTAACCTTTTTGTATTTTTAAATATCTTTTTGGGACATATTTACTGACTTGCCTTAGTATTTATGTGTGTATGTATCTTTTTCTTCGTCGTTCGTTCTCAAACTCCGGCTACCAAGCCCTGAACAGGGAGAACGTTGAACGGAATGCATTGTGTCGTAGTTTACAGCTTGCCTGCGATATTTACACATTTCGGTCCAACACATCCGACTTCAGCATAGTATTCTTGAGTACTTGGTGAGCCTTCCATCATCGATGACTTCCTCTTAGCCAGTCTGGTCTGTTGCAGCCGGTTAACCAGGTTAACCACGTGGAGATTGATTGAGAAAGTTCTGAGCAGCTCCTGGTTGCTGGCCGTGGTGCTAGTTTTTACATATATTATATTTATAATCAAATGTATACACCTCGCTGGGGATCAAGATGCTGAGCAACGCATGAGCTGCAGTGATCAGCGACCCATAGCTGACTGCTAGCGTCAGGGCCAGCGAACCAAAGCTGCCAAGACCCTTCTACACCTCCCTGCGGTGATCCTGGATAACAGGCTGCAGCAGGGCAGACTGGCTAAGGAGAAGGGATCGAAGAGGAAATGCTAACCCGGTACTCAAAAAATGCTTGCTGAAGTCGGATGTGTTGGACCGAAAGGTGCAAATATTGCAGTCAAGCTGTAAATTACGACACAACGCATTCCGTTCTCAAGACTACATTCTGCTAATTTAAGCCCTTTTAGGGGTTGATAGCGGGAGATTGAGAACGAACGAAGCCAAGCCATACACCTCGTTTGATTTCTTTGCATTCTAAGTTTGAAATTAGTAAGTCAATGTGTCTTTTATTTAAATGGCGGTATGTACCAGTCACAATACAGTTTAGCAAGTTCGTAAAGATTACAAAATTTGAATAACAACTTCAACTGCTTTTCTATCATTCCTACAGAGCACATAACTCAATGGGAAATATGTTGACCAGATAATAGTAGAGACTGCATGGGCCGTTTAGTAGTTGTGTTTGTACAGTAATATACTACTAAAGACGACCCAGACAGCAATTTGCATCGAATGAGAAATGCTAACAGCTGCTCTCTCATTTCTCAAACCCCTCTTTGACATTAACACTACATTCATGTAACAAAAACGTAACCTTAACCCACTAAAAATCAAACTAGAAAAGCTCTTTTGAAACCAAGAAATCCCAAGTCTCGTGGCAGATCTTTACCAGAACGTGATTTTCTTTTTCCTGTGGGTGTCCACTTTCGCGTGGCCGTTTCTTAGACAAACATTCTCAACCAAGAGCAGAAATAAAGAAATGCGAGACGCGTTTATCAGAGTTCACATAAACCCTCTTATTGATAGGCAAAAAGAGCACGAGTTCTTTCAGAGAAGACACAAAGACGTAATGGAAAGGTAACGATTCTGGCAGGGAAGAAATGGTTTGTTTGTGGAAGACATTTAAAGTACAGATGTATAACGATACATTTGGTGTTCATGTCTACTAAAATGATTTTCAGAAGCGGGGTTTGCACAAATGCTCGTAGAGAAAACGATATTTGATGCGCCCTATAAGATGCACGCATGTCTAAAAATACAGACGCGTCTTGTATTGTCATGTGCTGTACACAAATGCTTACGTCAATGCTCATTATCGTTGTGTCCTCTTTTTGACAGCAGAAGGAAGCAGAAGGAGCATAAGCCTACAACTGCTGGAAGACCGGGGATACATTAATGGATGTACCTTTGAAAAAGTGTTCTACGGATCATTTTCTCCAAGATGAAGAATGTCAGCACTAGCAATATTCAATAGTGGACGTCTTTTAGAAAATGTTAAGCATTTTATACTGATATATATCTCCCCTGACCATCTCCAAATGACACATTCAGATCCACATGTGAAACGTATATTTATTATTTATTATGCATGTTTATATTATTCATATCCTTGTTATTACGACTGTACAATTTTTTATACAAAGTATACAACTAATTAAATTAATAATTTAATTATTGAATACACACACACATATATTTCATCATCATCATGAAGCATGTCCTTTGTAGGACGTCGCTCCCATCAGTCTGTTTGAAAGAAACTCGTTCCCTTGACAAAACACCAGCCTCCGCCACAGTCATACTCAGGTATTCCTGGATATCTTGGTGCCATCGTCTTCTTTATATATATATATATATATATATATATATATATATATATATATATATATATATACATATATATATATATATATATATATATATATATGTATATTTATATATATATATATATATATGTGTGTAAATATACATATATATATATATATGTAAATATATCACCACAGGCGTCTCAGTTTCTATTGACCATGCCCGTGGTGCCTTGTACATTTTTTCCAGCTCTGTCTCTTGTATTTCGACACTGTCTGCTATGACTGTAAAGGCCGATCCGCGAGTGACAGTCCCTGCCAGAGATCTTACAACCATACTGAGGAGACTAGCTGTTCCTTGATCTCTTCAGTCTTTCGCTTTTATCTGCAGCCAGAAGACCTCTACGAGCGTCAGCCCCCTCCAACTGACTGTCTTCAGTTAGTTCGATCCTGAGCTATTTCTTCCTAGCTCTCGGACGGGATGTCGCATGACTTTCTCTCTTGCATACGTTCTTTAATCACAGTGGTGAACGGCTGATTCTTCTAACTCCAATGGCTAGCTGTTCATAAAGGATATCCTTTGGCAGCCATATATCGTTGCCCATGCGATAAACATGCCCCAAACACCGTAAACGTCGCTGGCTTAACAACGAGAACATGCTGTGGGTATTTTGTCTCTGTAAGACAGTATTATTTGACACTCTTTTGCCTCCCAATCCTCAATATACGCCGTAGACACCTCACGTGAAAGGTGTTCAGCCGCCGTTCCTATACATATATATGTATGTATGTATATATATATATATATATATATATATATATATATATTTATATATATATATATATGTATATGCTAGGAACATGGCACAGCGAGAACAATATATGGAGGCAAATATCGCCATCAAAGCCACCACGGCGAAATACAAATACACTCTAAACCAAACAGCAAGAGAAAGCTGGAAAAACAAAACAGAAAGCCTCAATTTAGACAAAGAAGGGAACAAACTATCGAAGCTAGTTAGAGCCATGAATGACGAAACTTTATCAAACAAACAAATTACAATCAAACAGGGTGACAACATGCTCACTGGAAAAAAAAGCAGTAAACGCCTTTGTTGAACATTATGCCACAGCAAACCACATTGATGTCCCTGCAGATAGGCATACAGACATTAGTGAAGAGCAAAATGGGCACGACACATCAATATGGCACCAGAAGGGCACATGATGGTAAAACTAACAATGAATGAAATGGAAGAGGCCATGAGAACATTAAAGAAAAGGAAATCTCCCGGAAAAGACGGGACAACAAACGAAATGCTGATGGGGCTGGGTCAAACACCAAAGAGGAAACTACTATCAGTCCTGAAGCAAAGCTGGAAAAGGGGTATTGTACCCCAGGCATGGAAAGATGCAGTACTTGTACCAGTACCAAAGAAAGGAAAAGACAAAACAGATCCAAATGGATACATCCCTAACAGCCTACTGAGCTGCGTAGGCAAACTGATGGAACGTATGATAAACACCAGACTGATGTGGCATCTGGAAGAAAAACACATACTAATTCCACAGCAAGCAGGCTTTAGACAGCACAGATCCACTGAGGATCAGATCATCCTCATAGCCCAGGAAAAAGAAGATGCCTACCAGGAGCAAAAACAAAACAGAGAATATACCAAGAAGAGTCCATAGCTCAATGTTTGCAGACGATCTGGCTATGTGGACCTCTGAAAAGAATCTCACCATAGCAAGAAATCGGATGCAGCAGGCCCTAACATCGCTGGAAGAGTGGGCGAACTCATGGCTGGTCAAAATAAACGAGGAGAAAACCACATGTACAATATTCTCGCTATCAAACAAACCCCAAAACACCAAATTAAGTCTTAACGGCAAATACCTGCAGCCAAACGACAACTCAAACTACCTGGGAGTCACATTTGATCGGCGCATGACATGGAAAAGTCAGATCGAGAGAAACCCAATGAGAGCCAGAGAAAGAATGGCAATCATGAGGAAACTTGCTGGCACAAGCTGGGGAGCAGACGAAAGCATACTAAAGAAACTGTACACTGGAAGAGTGAGACCACTTCTCGAGTATGCCATTGCGGCATGGACAACAGCAGCAAATGCGAACTTCGATAAAGTTAGCAAACTTCAACACCAAACCATGAGAGTTATAACAGGAGGCATGAAGTCAACGTCAATTGTAGAACTTGAAAAGATTACAAAACTGCAATCCATGACCGATAGAAGAGACTGCAGAGCCCAGCTGCAGTCAGAGAAACTCCGAAGACTGACTGACCATTAAATGCATCAGAGACTAAACAATTTGGGAAATGGGAAACTAAAGCGGAGAAACTTTGCAGAAATAGCCAAAGCAAAGATGCACGAATATCCCATAAACGCACTAACAACACCAAAGCCCATCACTACTTTTCGAAAACCTACCTGGAGGCAGGATATATTTCCAGAGGTGGTAGAAAATATACCAGGTATTGGAAACAAAAACTGCCAGACTAAAAAAGAAAATGACCGCTGAGCATCTGCTGCAGAACTGCCCGACATACGAGGATCAGAAAGAGCAGATGTGGCCATCACCAGTGGCAACACAAGACAAGCTATATGGCAGTGTCGACAGCCTCAGGATGACCGCCGCTTTTTTCGAAAAAATAATGGTTACTGTCTGACTGCGTACGATGAAGAAGGAAATAAAAACTGCCAGACTGAAACAGAAATAAGAGATACTACCCTGAGCTACATAACGAAAAACTACCCAAGCATGGACTGGAGCCATGCATACACCGACGGTTCTGTAACAAACACAACACAGAACGGAGGGGCAGGAGCATTTCTGAACCTACCAAATGGCAGAAAAATAACACTGTCATTCGCTACTGGAAAATACACAAGCAATTTCAGAGCAGAGGCAGAGGCACTGAGGGTGGCAGTGGAAGAAATAGTGACAGGTAAAAGGAATGAAAGCCAGATAGTCATGCTTACAGATGCCTTGGCCGTAGTCACAGCACTAAAAAGCCAGAAAAATACTGAACTTAATGATTTAAGAGCAGTACTCTGTCAATTATGCCAGCAGTCCGCACCAAAAAGGGTAGCGGTACAGTGGGTTCCATTCCACTTCAACATCCAAGGCAACGAGGAGGCAGACAGACTGGCAAAAGAAGGTGCAAGACTACCACAACCAGATACAAGTATGACATACGAAGAATCAAAACGACTTATTAGAGCTAGATATATGACCAAATGGGAAACCGAACATACTGGCTACACAAAAAACGATGCCTATTACCAGTTGAACAGAAGAGAGCAGGTCGTGGTCTTTATACTTCGCACTGGCCACAATAGACTGACGTACCACCTATTCAACAAATTGAAGATAGGTGACACTACACAGAACGGAGGGGCAGGAGCATTCCTGAACCTACCAAATGGCAGAAAAATAACACTGTCATTCGCTACTGGTAAGTACACGAGCAATTTCAGAGCAGAGGCAGAGGCACTGAGGGCGGCAGTGGAAGAAATGGTAACACACAGTGAAAATGAGAGCCATATAGTCCTGCTGACAGATGCTCTCGAAGTAGTCACAGCGCTAAAAAGCCAGAAAAACACTGAGCTTAATGACTTAAGAGCAGCACTCTGCAAACTGTGCCAACAGTCTGCACCAAAAAGGGTAGTGGTACAGTGGGTTCCGTCACACTGCAACATCCAAGGCAACGAGGAGGCAGACAGACTGGCAAAAGAAGGTGCAAGGCTACCACAAATAGATACCAGTATGACGTACGAAGAGTCAAAACGGCTTATCAAAGCCAGGTACATGTCCAAATGGGAAACCGAACACACTGGTTACACCAAAAACGATGCCTATTACCAGTTGAACCGAAGAGAGCAGGTCGTTGTCTTCAGACTTCGCACTGGCCACAACAGACTGAGGTACCACCTCTTCAACAAATTGAAGATAGGGTGTACCGACGAATGCCCGTGCGGTACTGGTAAAATGACCACTGAACATCTGCTGCAGAACTGCCCGACATACGAGGATCAGAGAGAGCAGATGTGGCCATTGCCAGTGGAACTGCAAGACAAGCTCTATGGTAGTGGCGAGAGTCTCAGGATGACCGCCGCTTTTTTCGAAAAAATAATGGTTACTGTCTGACTGTGTACGCAGAAGAAGAAGAAGAAGAAGATAGGTGGCACTGACGAATGGCCGTGTGGTACCGGGAAAATGACCGCTGAGAATTTGCTGCAAAACTGCCTGACATACGAGGATCAGAGAGAGCAGATGTGGCCATCACCAGTGGCAACACAAGACAAGCTCTATGTCAGTGTCGACAGCCTCAGGACCGATGCTTTTTTCGAAAAAATAACGGTTGATGTCTGACTGCGTACGAAGAAGAAGAAGATATATATATAGTTGTCCATCACAAGTGATGAAGACCACTCGCTTTGTTCAGCCGTGTGGACAGTTGTATCTCTTGCTGTGTCCGCTGAAATGGGTGACTTGCGCGGTTATTTGGATTAAAATGTGGAAGAAACTCACTCACTTGTATATATATATACAAACACATCGGACAAACCACGAGAGAAACTCACCAAAGTGAACCGTCGCCGTTTAGCCCCAAGTGTCGAGGATGTCGCTCCCAGCAGCTTTGAGAAAAAGTGAAAGAGAGAAACAGGTAAACTAGTCAGAGCGTCCCATGTTTGGACATTAGATGCAATGCACATGACTAAACTCTACGAGAATCGTAGACAGCGTTTCTGGCTGGTTATAACTGCCCTTAAAGAAAATGTCCCGAAAAACGCCGAATCGAAAAAAGGAATTAACTGACGCAGGTCCTCTGGATCAAGTTGAGGAAGAAACCTATGTGTGAACACCACTTTTTTTACGTAACTTGAAAACCATTAAATAGACTCCGAACTGAACTGATATATCACAATGCAGGAAGAGTGGAGAGGGGCCTAAAGTATGGTCATGCACAACGGGCTGATCGGACATGTTAACCAAGGTTTGGCAAAATATTATGGCCAATACCCCAAGGCAGTTCTCCACGAAACGGCCTGGGTAACGAGGTGAGGTATCAACGTGATCCCAGTAGTAGGCAGTGATATGCAGATGAAAACAAACGAGCATAGCACAACTGTCTAGAGGACGACTGTCCACCTTCATCAGCACGCCCGGAAAGTTACTGACACCCATCACTTAACGTCATTTTCAGGACGCACAAAAGAGTGAAGTTACTGATTGTAGACGTTCAACAACAACATCACCAATGCAGGAAGAACTTCAAGAGATGGGGATATACCATGGGGACATTTGACCCAGACCACGTGCTTATCTGCTCAATCCTTCTGGAAACATACGCTATAGATGACATGCTAGGAGGAATGACAAGGGACTCGACATGGGCGAAAATTGGAAACACGTCTGACGTGTTGCTCAGAACAAGGGAAGCTAGTAATATGTAACAAACGCGTAACGGGTACTCGTTAACATAGAATATCCTCACTACTATCTTAATTTGTGTTAATGTCATTACATAATGTGTGTCCATTGTTGATGCCAACCGCTAAGATGTATATAGCTGATAAATAAAGGCTTCTTGCCTGTGCAGTCTCCACGCGCTGTACAGAAAATACTTTTATTTTACCTCCAATTGAAAAAAAACACCTGTCTCACCGAGGTTTTGAACTCGTGACCTCTTGGTAAATAGACCGACATCGTAATCGTTCTTGCCCAAAGGTATTCTCGTTCCTTAGAATCAAATGATATTCCATACTTCTGGAGTAAGTCGAACACATGGATAGGATGGCCATTTCACAAGACGAAACGACGAGCGCTGAAGTTCATGACGGCCATATGACAATGTATCCAGAAAAATTGTCATCGTATGTGACCTATTACCTGATCGCTCGATTCGAGACACTGCTCTAAACAAACCACTTAACTATGTCCGGTGTTATGCCATGGGGCACAGTTAGTCGCCTCTTACGACATGTTCTCTGTGGGGCACTGGTGCTGTTCATAGACAAAGACCCCGGCGAACCACTTAGGATGTTTTCATACCTAAAGTAAATATATCCACCCCTCGAAAGCTCATCTAAATATGTACGTGTTGGGATTTGATCTCAGATGCTGGATGGCGTACATCAATGGACGGACATCATTTCAAACATTAACATCGGATACACGACGTGGGAGGGTCATCGACATGACACTGAATCAATAGTGACACATCTGCACCACAGAATCATTAGATAGTAGGTACATGCACACATAAACATATCCCAATATAACCCAAAGACTGCGGTCTGGGTTTGAAAGAGTCGTGCCTTCGCCAACAAAACCCAGAAAGGGTTCTAGAGAGGGTTGTGCATGTGGAGCGTATATCACAACGCTACGTTGACCTGGATGCAACTTACTACTTCAGGATGTTGTAACTGTAAGCTTATTACTACTTCCTGTTCAGCTGTTGCCAGTAATGATACCACAACTGTCGTGTCTGTTCCTAACTGTATATTTACATCTTCAGTGTTTACGTTTCGCCTTGATTGAACAGCGAAGATGGTGCCTAACCGACAACGGTGTTTTAGTTTATCATGGATGTCGCAGTGCTATGTATTTGACTGGAATTCCCACAAGTCTAAGACAAACATTTGTGTCTACGGAACCGTGTTGCGGTTTTTCATTTGGATTAGTTGGTTCATTCATTTTTGTTGTTGTTGCTTTCTTTTCTCCGGTTGTCCTGGCTTGGACATTGGCATCGGTTGTTCTAATACACACGGCTGAACTTCACGAGATTGGGGGTCTTCGCTCTGGTTGCAGTGTCGGTTTTGGTGGGACTGTGCAATGCACACACGGGACAATAATGGACTAAAACACATCGCCTGAGTGAAATTGGACACTGCCTGGCTAACTAGATTTTTAAGACACACCACTCAATCGCTGAGTGATGCCCCTACGACCTCTTTCCGTTAGAGGAAAGGCAAGAAACAGACTGGTTGTATAGAGGCTCTGTAGTCTTCGTAATCAATATAATGATGTTGCGTTAAGTATTGATGACTTGTTCAATGTTCCGTGTGTTCATAGTAGTCCCTTTCTTGCATTTTAGTTGTTGTATTTTATGTAGAAATCCAATTCTGAATAATGCTGGTATTTCTACCTGTTTTGTTGGACCAATATGGCTATAAATCTGAGTTGCATCTTTCATTCTATAGTTTGCTTCATATGTGTATTAAATGAGCAATGACAAGCTATGTAATGAAAATAAAACAACTAACACAAATATGACACGTGTGTGTATATACAGGTGCCTCAGCTAACAGAGTGACGGCCAGGGGAGGTGAAGGGGTCTATTGTAGACCAATGGACAGAGAAGAAATAACTCTAGTACGAGTACTAGCTGCGGGAACATACTTTAATAACTTCCGTAGAGAAGTAGAGACACGGAAGGCAGCTGTCGAAATATAATCCAAGACGAAGATTTTCACCAAGAAAGCATGGTATTCCTTAGCAACTCTAAAATAACAAAACGATGAAGATCGTGAGTAATGTTCGTACTCCCTGGCCTAGCTCTTAGCAAAACACGCAAGATGAAGAACAAAAAGAAGAAAAAGAAGTAGAAAAAGAACAAGAAGAAATTTAAAAAAAAATACTAGGTATGTTCAAAATGTTCAAGAACTTTTGAACTTACGAGGTAAATGCGATGTCAAAGCAAATTCTGGTCAGTGGAGCCACCTGGAGATGACTTTCTTAGGTTAGCTCGCAAGTTTCTGTTGTGACTGTTTATTTTCAAATAGCGAATTGTTACCGTGCATGTATATTATATTTTGCGTTTCTTGAGATGACAGGACTTCATCAGCACCAAATCAACATCAAGCTTCTCTTGAAACTCGCAAAAAGACGAGCACAGAGAACTCATAACATGTTAAAATAGTGCATGAGCCATACACATTATTACGAATGGTATAAGCCAGTGCTTCTCAAACTGTATGCCGCGGTATGCTTGGGTGCCGTGGCTGGTTTACATAGGTGACGCGAAATAGTCCATAATTGTTATCAACTGCGCACTGCAACTATTCTTAGTCTTAGTCGACTTGTACTTCTACATCTCTGGTGTGAGCTGGGTATAGCTAAGAGGAGATTGTCTGCTTAGTGGACTAGGCTCAAGGAGCGTATTACTCCACTATTAATATTAGTTAACTAATGTGAGAGTCCATCTTAATAGACTCAACCACTAGAGCAAAGTAGACCCGAAGCCTATTAGGCGCCATTTATGCTGCTCTCAAAAATGCACCCAACTATGGCCGGTGTCATGCCATGCCAAACAGTAAGTCGTCTCTTTCGACATGCTCTCTGTGTGGCAGTGGTGCTATTCTTGTCCTTGTCATACACATAGACCCCGGCAGACCACTCGGGAAACTACAACTATTAAGTTGACTTATTTCCTGACTAGGTGTGCCGGGACAAAAATTATGGTAGACTAATAATGGGTAGTACACGATTAGAAGGATAGAAAAGGATAGGGACCTAGGGGTGGGAGAGCAAGTACAGGTTGCAGTGAAAAAAGCAAATGCAATGCTATGTATGATAACCATAAATATTAAACATAGCAGCAAAGACATGATAGTAAAACTGAATTAACCATTAGTTAGACCTAGATTGGAGTATTGTGTACAGGTGCGGAGTTCATATTGTCGAGTGGATACAAACATGCTGGAAAGGATACACAAAAGAGTGACAAAACCGATAGTGGGATTGCAGAATAACAGTTATGAGGAAAGATTCAGAAAAACTGGCCGACAGTGTCTAGAAAAGAGAAGAATTCGAAGTGATCTAATACAAGTTTGTAAGATAAATTAACGGAACAGATACATTAGACTAAAATAAATTTGTTTTTAGAAAGGGCCAGATTAGATATTAGGAAATGCTTTTTTAGTCAGAGAGTGATTAATGCTTGGAATGCAATGCATCGTCACAGGAAGTACTGAAGGCAGGGACAATTAATGCATTTAAAAATAGATTGTATGAGCAAATCTTTTAGATCTAGGGAATGTAAATGATACTGGTTATTTACAGACTCTGCAGAGTCTTCTAAAGCAGTATAACAACGTTAAGTCAAGTTAGTTAAGTTAAGAGTAACGTGTACCGAAATAGTTTGAGAATCACTGGTTTAAGCTATTTAAGGATGCCCAGTAGTCATCATGTGACCACTCACGGGCCGGACAACTCATGACATCATCAGTCGACACCCATATTTTTCAGCTCGATGATGTGGATATTATAACAGTCGGCTGACAGTTGAAGAAATAGCAGAAGAATGTAACATCTCAATAGGAACCTGCCGTGCCATTCAAACAAAGAAATCAACATATTCCTCGGATAGCTCTGTTTCATACACAAAAATCACAAAAACAATAGCATTACCATTTGCCAGGAATGTCTAGATCGACATTACAACGATGCCGACATAATGAAGAAGATAACATGATGAAACATCGGTCTAAGCAGAGGACACTCAGACGAGAAATCCTTTCCTCGCTGTAGGTTAGAAAGAATACGTAAAGCCCGAACAAAAAGCGTAACAGATCAGGCACAGCATGAATATCATGTTTTTTTGTTTGTTTGTTTTTTTTAACATCGTGGAGGTTCCGCATAATTCATTCTTACCGCAGGTAAAGAAAGTGAAGATTCGGTTAATAAGGCATGTGGCATTTTGGGAAAACGGTGTTACGTTTATATTGTTCTTGTCCAACTGCACATTAGAGGTGTAGTGGTCAACATCGCCTTGGCTGCGTTTACTTTAGCAGATCACTCTGGTACCTACATCTTGAGGCTTGATCGACCACTGGCGCAGTTCTGCGGTCGAAAAAAATTCGGCAGCGACTGGGGACATACCCCAGATATCGGCTGAGATCCCAGTACACTGGCCACTGCGCTACCTCGGCTCTCACCTACCAGAGGGTTAACAGTTAACCGTTTATTCTATCTGTATCTGCTTAAAAGTTGCAGGGAAAACGTCAAGAGAAATGAGTTGGGGAGAAACAACTTCTGGTTCGTTCATCTTATCAATTCAGGAGCTCGCATATCAATTCTCGTTTCGGAATGTTTGGGTCAAAAGCGAAGACAGGTGTGCTTCCGCATACTGCTCAGCTCATCTGATCCTCAGATGTTGTCTGTTCCCCACACTGAAATCCAGCTTGAAATGTAGTCGATGTCAGACCAATTTAAAAATTAAGGACAACTCTTAGACGGACCTACGCAGAAAGTTTACGCGGACTACTTGCAGAAGTACTAACGACCTTCAGAACAATGAATCCATATAGGATGATACTATCTCGACGGAGAAACTGTTGACTAGGTTCAAGGTGAGTTGTGAAAGTTGTACAATAATAGCTCAGAATTTTTTGTTAAACAAACCACGTACACTCGTTCTATTTAGATGATGACCATTACAACGTGACAGTACAAGTCTAACGTGTGCATTGAATAGAGCACTTAGTATAATGGACTGTGCCGCTAAGCAAGTGCGTAGTAAAGAACGAAGGTTATCATTGTCTGTTCTTAATCGATAAATGTTATCTTTTTCTGACCTTATCGACTTAAGCTTGAGTAACAGTTCTTTCCATTAATCAGTTTACAGTTTGTGTTTCTTGCTCCTGATTTGAATTTACGTTTTTCGTGTTGGTTTCTCTCTGAAATCATTATAATCTCTTTCTTGTAGTTTCTTTGTATATTATGTTGAACCGCAATCATGGTTGAGGGCGGATATTCTTCCATTTTTGGATGGAATCTGTTGTGATGTAATAATTCAAAGTTTCCTTTCAGTGAGTGCCCTAGTGGAGGCGATACAATTTGAAATCGAAAGCTGTCACTGAAAAAGGAAAAATATTTGATTTAGAAACACTCAATATAAAATCACATCAAATTGTATTTGAAACATTTATAAGATAGACAGAAGTGAAAGGAACACAATTGTGAGAGCGATTTTAGACGATAGATAATATGCCATTCCTTACTGAAAAAATATCATCCGGGCATGGGGAGAACCTACGGTATAAGAACAGACACTAAGAATGCTCACCAGATCAGACGAACACCAACATACACAGAATGTATTCTTTACATATGTCAGATCACTACTAAATGCAATACAAAACACCAGAGGCGAAAAGGTGCTGTGGGAAATCATATAATAGCTCAGCAGAATTTCGAAAAACCTCAACAGTTGCTACCATCCCATTGTGAAATCGCTGGGGATAAGAGAGCTGATGCCCTGTCCAAAGCAGGTTGCCGGAATAACTTATCCATACAGTGTCTTACCAAGACGTAATAATTATTATACACAATCAGAATTCAAAATGGAAGAAAGACATGAAAGTGAGCAATTAACCTAACCCAATCCACCAGCTCCAGACACCAACAAACCACAAACTTTTGCCTTGGTACAGGCCACTGCAGACTATTGGGTCACCTTCATCGGCTCAAGATATCACAAACAGGTAACTGTCCATGTGAAACGGGAGTCCAGATACATGAACACATCCTACAGGACTGCCCAGTATACAGAGACCTACCATGCTAAACCTGGCCAGAGGCGGTCGAGGTGGCGCAGAAGTTGTGAGGCTGTCACCCGGACCTGGAGAGGGTTGTGGGCTTCGTCCTAGTGACGGGACTACAGCTCTAGCATAACCAACAACCCTGAACACAGAAGAAGAATAAGAAGAAGAAAATAGATGGTACTATTATATGGGAGCCAAGATATCCCAGTTGTTAGTGCCCTGGCTTCCCAGCAAGTGATCGAGTTTGGTCCTTAGTTGATGCGAGATTTTTCCGATCGCAAAACGGACCTGTGATCGACCCAGCGTCAACTATGTGGTACTAGAATATTGTGGTAAAGTAAAGACGATCAGCGTGATCTTTACCACTTTTCTCACGAATACGTGTTTTGACATTTTCCCAATTGTAGGTGTATATCACGCCCATTCTCGTTTGATTAATGCTGATGTGGTAGAAGTTTGTTGTCCTTGATGCGCACGGTCCCCGTTTTTCCCGCCATCTATTTCTTGAGGGGCTCGACAGTTCTTTAGTCACAATTATTGGTGTTTATATACTGTGCTGTATAGAAGGCTGCGTGGCCTAGGGGTGAAGTGTCCGTTTCACAATCCCAACGCACTGGGTTTGAATCACGCTCGAACCCAGTTTGGCAAACATGTATTCGCTTCTCCTCGTACGGAAAGTAGTGATATCCTACAGTACTGCACACTTGCCAATAAACTGATAACAGCCAAATAGGTTGGCAGTTGTTAGAAGCAACGTTCTGCATACAACATGTTATTTACTATTGTGCCCTCAATTATCGAAACAGTATGTGTGTATTTGTATTATGTAATACTGCGAAAAACGGGAGTAAAAACAAGCGATTTGCGACATCTAAAATGAAGAGCACGATAAATGCGCAGTGGCGTCCCTTTCCAGTGATGACTTACTATAGGATGACCCGACTTTAGAGTTGAAACTTCCATCATTAACCTGCTGTTGTCTTTCTTCCAGGGACTTTGTCGATTCTCTTCTCCGTGTTGCGAGCGCTTCCTTTCATCAAGCATGAAGTAGTTCTTCACTTGGAATGGTCTACAACTTCGTTTTCCAATGATGTCAGACTCAAGTCCATTTCCTTATTAGCATGCGTGCACACATCTATTTCCACACTGCTCTTTTGCTTCCGCCAACTGGCCATAGAGGATATCCTTGGGAATGCAACCATTTTCCATGCGACGAGCATGACAACGGCATCCTTTGCCGTCTACACAGAGTGTGCATGCGTGGGTTGATGGTGTGAGAGTGGGGGATGATGGTGTGAGAGTGTGGGATAATGGTGTGAGAGTGTGGGTTGATGGTGTGAGAGTGTGGGTTGATGGTGTGAGAGTGGGCATGCGTGGGATGATGGTGTGAGAGTGTGGGATGATGGTGTGAGAGTGGGCATGCGTGGGATGATGGTGTGAGAGTGTGGGATGATGGTGTGAGAGTGTGGGTTGATGGTGTGAGAGTGTGGGTTGATGGTGTGAGAGTGTGGGATGATGGTGTGAGAGTGTGGGTTGATCGTGTGAGAGTGTGGGATGATGGTGTGAGAGTGTGGGATGATGGTGTGAGAGTGTGGGTTGATGGTGTGAGAGTGTGGGATGAGGGTGTGAGAGTGTGGGATGATGGTGTGAGAGTGTGGGTTGATGGTGTGAGAGTGTGGGTTGATGGTGTGAGAGTGTGGGATGATGGTGTGAGAGTGTGGGTTGATGGTGTGAGAGTGTGGGATGATGGTGTGAGAGTGTGGGTTGATGGTGTGAGAGTGTGGGTTGATGGTGTGAGAGTGTGGGATGATGGTGTGAGAGTGTGGGTTGATGGTGTGAGAGTGTGGGATGAGGGTGTGAGAGTGTGGGATGATGGTGTGAGAGTGGGCATGCGTGGGATGATGGTGTGAGATTGGGCATGCGTGGGATGATGGTGTGAGAGTGTGGGATGATGGTGTGAGAGTGTGGGTTGATGCTGTGAGAGTGTGGGATGATGGTGTGAGAGTGGGCATGCGTGGAATGATGGTGTGAGAGTGGGCATGCGTGGAATGATGGTGTGAGAGTGTGGGATGATGGTGTGAGAGTGTGGCTTGATGGTGTGAGAGTGGGCTTGCGTGGGATGATGGTGTGAGAGTGTGGGTTGATGGTGTGAGCGTGGGCATGCGTGGGATGATGGTGTGAGAGTGTGGGATGATGGTGTGAGAGTGGGCATGCGTGGGATGATGGTGTGAGAGTGTGGGATGATGGTGTGAGAGTGTGGGTTGATGGTGTGAGAGTGTGAGTTGATGGTGTGAGAGTGTGGGATGATGGTGTGAGAGTGTGGGTTGATCGTGTGAGAGTGTGGGATGATGGTGTGAGAGTGTGGGATGATGGTGTGAGAGTGTGGGTTGATGGTGTGAGAGTGTGGGATGAGGGTGTGAGAGTGTGGGATGATGGTGTGAGAGTGTGGGTTGATGGTGTGAGAGTGTGGGTTGATGGTGTGAGAGTGTAGGATGATGGTGTGAGAGTGTGGGTTGATGGTGTGAGAGTGTGGGATGATGGTGTGAGAGTGTGGGTTGATGGTGTGAGAGTGTGGGTTGATGGTGTGAGAGTGTGGGATGATGGTGTGAGAGTGTGGGTTGATGGTGTGAGAGTGTGGGATGAGGGTGTGAGAGTGTGGGATGATGGTGTGAGAGTGGGCATGCGTGGGATGATGGTGTGAGATTGGGCATGCGTGGGATGATGGTGTGAGAGTGTGGGATGATGGTGTGAGAGTGTGGGTTGATGCTGTGAGAGTGTGGGATGATGGTGTGAGAGTGGGCATGCGTGGAATGATGGTGTGAGAGTGGGCATGCGTGGAATGATGGTGTGAGAGTGTGGGATGATGGTGTGAGAGTGTGGCTTGATGGTGTGAGAGTGGGCTTGCGTGGGATGATGGTGTGAGAGTGTGGTATGATGGTGTGAGAGTGTGGGTTGATGGTATGAGAGTGGGCTTGCGTTTGATGATGGTGTGAGAGTGTTGGATGATGGTGTGAGAGTGTGGGATGATAGTGTGAGAGTGTGGGTTGATGGTGTGAGAGTGGGCATGCGTGGGATGATGGTGTGAGAGTGTGGGATGATGGTGTGAGAGTGTGGGTTGATGGTGTGAGAGTGGGCATGCGTGGGTTGATGGTGTGAGAGTGGGCATGCGTGGGTTGATGGTGTGAGAGCGGTCATGCGTGGGATGATGGTGTGAGAGTGTGGGATGATGGTGTGAGAGTGTGGGATGATGGTGTGAGAGTGTGGGTTGATGGTGTGAGATTGTGGGATGATGGTGTGAGAGTGTGGATTGATGGTGTGAGAGTGTGGGTTGATGGTGTGAGAGTGTGGGATGATGGTGTGAGAGTGTGGGTTGATGGTGTGAGAGTGTGGGATGATGGTGTGAGAGTGTGGGTTGATGTTGTCAGAGTGGGCATGCGTGGGATGACGGTGTCAGAGTGGGCATGCGTGGGATGATGGTGTGAGAGTGTGGGATGATGGTGTGAGAGTTGGCATGCGTGGGATGATGGTGTGAGAGTGTGGGTTGATGGTGTGAGAGTGTGGGTTGATGGTGTGAGAGTGTGGGTTGATGGTGTGAGAGTGGGCATGCGTGGGATGATGGTGTGAGAGTGTGGGATGATGGTGTGAGAGTGTGGGATGATGGTGTGAGAGTGTGGGATTATGGTGTGAGAGTGTGGGATGATGGTATGCGAGTGTTGGATGATGGTGTGAGAGTGTGGGATGATGATGTGAGAGTGTGCATGCGTGGGTTGATTGTGTGAGAGTGTACATGCGTGGGATGATGGTGTGAGAGTGTGGGATGATGGTATGAGAGGGTGGGATTATGGTGTGAGAGTGTGGGATGATGGTGTGAGAGTGTGCATGCGTGGGTTGATTGTGTGAGAGTGTACATGCGAGGGATGATGGTGTGAGAGTGGACATGCGTGGGATGATAGTTTGAGAGTGGGCATGCGTGGGATGATGGTGCGAGAGTGGGCATGCGTGGGTTGATTGTGTGAGAGTGTACATGGGTGGGATGATGGTGTGAGAGTGGACATGCGTGAGATGATGGTGTGAGAGTGGGCATGCGTGGGATGATGTTGCGAGAGTGGGCATGCATGGGATGATGGTGTGAGAGTGGGAATGCGTGGGATAATGGTGTGAGAGTGGGCATGCGTGGGTTGATGTTGCGAGAGTGGGCATGCGTGGGATGATGGTGCGAGAGTGGGAATGCGTGGAATGATGGTGCGAGAGTGGGCATGTGTGGGATGATGGTGAGAGAGTGGGCATCCGTGGGATGATGGTGCGAGAGTGGGCATGCATGGGTTGATGGTGCGAGAGTGTGCATGCGTGGAATGATGGTGCGAGAGTGGGCATGTGTGGGTTGATGGTGCGAGAGTGGGCATGCGTGGGTTGATGGTGCGAGAGTGTGCATGAGTGGGATGATGGTGCGAGAGTGGGCATGTGTGGGTTGATGGTGCGAGAGTGGGCATGCGTTGGTTGATGGTGCGAGAGTGGGCATGCGTGGGATGATGGTGCGAGAGTGGACATGTGTTAGTTGATGGTGCGAGAGTGGGCATGCGTGTGTTGATGGTGTGAGAGTGGGCATGCGTGGGATGATGGTGTGAGAGTGTGGGAGGATGGTGTGAGAGTGTGGGATAATGGTGTGAGAGTGTGGGTTGATGGTGTGAGAGTACGGGTTGATGGTGTGAGAGTGGGCATGCGTGGGATGATGGTGTGAGAGTGTGGGATGATGGTGTGAGAGTGTGGGTTGATGGTGTGAGAGTGTGGGTTGATGGTGTGAGAGTGTGGGATGATGGTGTGAGAGTGTGGGTTGATGGTGTGAGAGTGTGGGATGATGGTGTGAGAGTGTGGGATGATGGTGTGAGAGTGTGGGTTGATGGTGTGCGAGTGTGGGATGAAGGTGTAAGAGTGTGGGATGATGCTGTGAGAGTGTGGGTTAATGGTGTGAGAGTGTGGGTTGATGGTGTAAGAGTGTGGGATGATGGTGTGAGAGTGTGGGTTGATGGTGTGAGAGTGGGCATGCGTGGGATGATGGTGTGAGAGTAGGCATGCGTGGGATGATGGTGTGAGAGTGTGGGATGATGGTGTGAGAGTGGGCATGCGTGGGATGATGGTGTGAAAGTGTGGGATGATGGTGTGAGAGTGTGGGTTGATGCTGTAAGAGTGTGGGATGATGGTGTGAGAGTGGGCATGCGTGGGATAATGGTGTGAGAGTGGGCATGCGTGGAATGAAGGTGTGAGAGTGTGGGATGATGGTGTGAGAGTGTGGGTTGATGGTGTGAGAGTGGGCTTGCGTGGGATGATGGTGTGAGAGTGTGGGATGGTGGTGTGAGAGTATGGGTTGATGGTGTGAGACTGGGCATGCGTTGGTTGATGGTGTGAGAGTGGGCATGCGTGGGTTGATGGTGTGAGAGTGGTCATGCGTGGGATGATGGTCTGAGAGTGTGGGATGATGGTGTGAGAGTGTGGGATGATGGTGTGAGAGTGTGGGTTGATGGTGTGAGAGTGTGGGTTGATGGTGTGAGAGTGTGAATTGATGGTGTGAGAGTGTGGGTTGATGGTGTGAGAGTGTGGGATGATGGTGTGAGAGTGTGGGTTGATGGTGTAAGAGTGTGGGATGAGTGTGTGAGAGTGTGGGTTGATGGTGTGAGAGTGTGCTTTGATGGTGTGAGAGTGGGCATGCGTGGGATGATGGTGTCAGAGTGGACATGCGTGGGATGATGGTGTGAGAGTGTGGGATGATGGTGTGAAAGTGTGGGTTGATGGTGTGAGAGTAGGCATGCGTGGGATGATGGTGTGAGAGTGTGGGATGATGGTGTGAGAGTGTGGGTTGATGGTGTGAGAGTGTGGGTTGATGGTGTGAGAGTGTGGGATGATGGTGTGATAGTGTGGGTTGATGGTGTGAGAGTGTGGGTTGATGTTGTCAGAGTGGGCATGCGTGGGATGACGGTGTCAGAGTGGGCATGCGTGGGATGATGGTGTGAGAGTGTGGGATGATGGTGTGAGAGTTGGCATGCGTGGGATGATGGTGTGAGAGTGTGGGTTGATGGTGTGAGAGTGTGGGTTGATGGTGTGAGAGTGTGGGTTGATGGTGTGAGAGTGGGCATGCGTGGGATGATGGTGTGAGAGTGTGGGATGATGGTGTGAGAGTGTGGGATGATGGTGTGAGAGTGTGGGATTATGGTGTGAGAGTGTGGGATGATGGTATGAGAGTGTTGGATGATGGTGTGAGAGTGTGGGATTATGGTGTGAGAGTGTGGGATGATGGTGTGAGAGTGTGGGTTGATGGTGTGAGAGTGTGGGATGATGGTGTGAGAGTGTGGGTTGATGGTGTGAGAGTGTGGGTTGATGGTGTGAGAGTGTGAATTGATGGTGTGAGAGTGTGGGTTGATGGTGTGAGAGTGTGGGATGATGGTGTGAGAGTGTGGGTTGATGGTGTGAGAGTGTGGGATGATGGTGTGAGAGTGTGGGTTGATGGTGTGAGAGTGTGGGTTGATGTTGTCAGAGTGGGCATGCGTGGGATGACGGTGTCAGAGTGGGCATGCGTGGGATGATGGTGTGAGAGTGTGGGATGATGGTGTGAGAGTTGGCATGCGTGGGATGATGGTGTGAGAGTGTGGGTTGATGGTGTGAGAGTGTGGGTTGTTGGTGTGAGAGTGTGGGTTGATGGTGTGAGAGTGGGCATGCGTGGGATGATGGTGTGAGAGTGTGGGATGATGGTGTGAGAGTGTGGGATGATGGTGTGAGAGTGTGGGATTATGGTGTGAGAGTGTGGGATGATGGTATGAGAGTGTTGGATGATGGTGTGAGAGTGTGGGATTATGGTGTGAGAGTGTGGGATGATGGTGTGAGAGTGTGGGATGATGATGTGAGAGTGTGCATGCGTGGGTTGATTGTGTGAGAGTGTACATGCGTGGGATGATGGTGTGAGAGTGTGGGATGATGGTATGAGAGTGTGGGATTATGGTGTGAGAGTGTGGGATGATGGTGTGAGAGTGTGCATGCGTGGGTTGATTGTGTGAGAGTGTACATGCGTGGGATGATGGTGTGAGAGTGGACATGCGTGGGATGATAGTTTGAGAGTGGGCATGCGTGGGATGATGGTGCGAGAGTGGGCATGCGTGGGTTGATTGTGTGAGAGTGTACATGTGTGGGTTGATGGTGCGAGAGTGGGCATGCGTTGGTTGATGGTGCGAGAGTGGGCATGCATGGGATGATGGTGCGAGAGTGGGCATGTGTTAGTTGATGGTGCGAGAGTGGGCATGCGTGTGTTGATGGTGTGAGAGTGGGCATGCGTGGGATGATGGTGTGAGAGTGTGGGAGGATGGTGTGAGAGTGTGGGATAATGGTGTGAGAGTGTGGGTTGATGGTGTGAGAGTACGGGTTGATGGTGTGAGAGTGGGCATGCGTGGGATGATGGTGTGAGAGTGTGGGATGATGGTGTGAGAGTGTGGGTTGATGGTGTGAGAGTGTGGGTTGATGGTGTGAGAGTGTGGGATGATGGTGTGAGAGTGTGGGTTGATGGTGTGAGAGTGTGGGATGATGGTGTGAGAGTGTGGGATGATGGTGTGAGAGTGTGGGTTGATGGTGTGAGAGTGTGGGATGAAGGTGTAAGAGTGTGGGATGATGCTGTGAGAGTGTGGGTTAATGGTGTGAGAGTGTGGGTTGATGGTGTGAGAGTGTGGGATGATGGTGTAAGAGTGTGGGATGATGGTTTGAGAGTGTGGGTTGATGGTGTGAGAGTGTGGGATGATGGTGTGAGAGTGGGCATGCGTGGGATGATGGTGTGAGAGTAGGCATGCGTGGGATGATGGTGTGAGAGTGTGGGATGATGGTGTGAGAGTGGGCATGCGTGGGATGATGGTGTGAAAGTGTGGGATGATGGTGTGAGAGTGTGGGTTGATGCTGTAAGAGTGTGGGATGATGGTGTGAGAGTGGGCATGCGTGGGATAATGGTGTGAGAGTGGGCATGCGTGGAATGAAGGTGTGAGAGTGTGGGATGATGGTGTGAGAGTGTGGGTTGATGGTGTGAGAGTGGGCTTGCGTGGGATGATGGTGTGAGAGTGTGGGATGGTGGTGTGAGAGTATGGGTTGATGGTGTGAGACTGGGCATGCGTGGGTTGATGGTGTGAGAGTGGGCATGCGTGGGTTGATGGTGTGAGAGTGGTCATGCGTGGGATGATGGTCTGAGAGTGTGGGATGATGGTGTGAGAGTGTGGGATGATGGTGTGAGAGTGTGGGTTGATGGTGTGAGAGTGTGGGTTGATGGTGTGAGAGTGTGAATTGATGGTGTGAGAGTGTGGGTTGATGGTGTGAGAGTGTGGGATGATGGTGTGAGAGTGTGGGTTGATGGTGTAAGAGTGTGGGATGAGTGTGTGAGAGTGTGGGTTGATGGTGTGAGAGTGTGCTTTGATGGTGTGAGAGTGGGCATGCGTGGGATGATGGTGTCAGAGTGGACATGCGTGGGATGATGGTGTGAGAGTGTGGGATGATGGTGTGAAAGTGTGGGTTGATGGTGTGAGAGTAGGCATGCGTGGGATGATGGTGTGAGAGTGTGGAATGATGGTGTGAGAGTGTGGGTTGATGGTGTGAGAGTGTGGGTTGATGGTGTGAGAGTGTGGGATGATTGTGTGAGAGTGTGGGTTGATGGTGTGAGAGTGTGGGTTGATGTTGTCAGAGTGGGCATGCATGGGATGACGGTGTCAGAGTGGGCATGCGTGGGATGATGGTGTGAGAGTGTGGGATTATGGTGTGAGAGTTGGCATGCGTGGGATGATGGTGTGAGAGTGTGGGTTGATGGTGTGAGAGTGTGGGTTGATGGTGTGAGAGTGTGGGTTGATGGTGTGAGAGTGGGCATGCGTGGGATGATGGTGTGAGAGTGTGGGATGATGGTGTGAGAGTGTGGGATGATGGTGTGAGAGTGTGGGATTATGGTGTGAGAGTGTGGGATGATGGTATGAGAGTGTTGGATGATGGTGTGAGAGTGTGGTATTATGGTGTGAGAGTGTGGGATGATGGTGTGAGAGTGTGGGATGATGATGTGAGAGTGTGCATGCGTGGGTTGATTGTGTGAGAGTGTACATGCGTGGGATGATGGTGTGAGAGTGTGGGATGATGGTATGAGAGTGTGGGATTATGGTGTGAGAGTGTGGGATGATGGTGTGAGAGTGTGGGTTGATGGTGTGAGAGTGTGGGTTGATGGTGTGAGAGTGTGGGATGATGGTGTGAGAGTGTGGGTTGATGGTGTGAGAGTGTGGGATGATGGTGTGAGAGTGTGGGATGATGGTGTGAGAGTGTGGGTTGATGGTGTGAGAGTGTGGGATGAAGGTGTAAGAGTGTGGGATGATGCTGTGAGAGTGTGGGTTAATGGTGTGAGAGTGTGGGTTGATGGTGTGAGAGTGTGGGATGATGGTGTAAGAGTGTGGGATGATGGTTTGAGAGTGTGGGTTGATGGTGTGAGAGTGTGGGATGATGGTGTGAGAGTGGGCATGCGTGGGATGATGGTGTGAGAGTAGGCATGCGTGGGATGATGGTGTGAGAGTGTGGGATGATGGTGTGAGAGTGGGCATGCGTGGGATGATGGTGTGAAAGTGTGGGATGATGGTGTGAGAGTGTGGGTTGATGCTGTAAGAGTGTGGGATGATGGTGTGAGAGTGGGCATGCGTGGGATAATGGTGTGAGAGTGGGCATGCGTGGAATGAAGGTGTGAGAGTGTGGGATGATGGTGTGAGAGTGTGGGTTGATGGTGTGAGAGTGGGCTTGCGTGGGATGATGGTGTGAGAGTGTGGGATGGTGGTGTGAGAGTATGGGTTGATGGTGTGAGACTGGGCATGCGTGGGTTGATGGTGTGAGAGTGGGCATGCGTGGGTTGATGGTGTGAGAGTGGTCATGCGTGGGATGATGGTCTGAGAGTGTGGGATGATGGTGTGAGAGTGTGGGATGATGGTGTGAGAGTGTGGGTTGATGGTGTGAGAGTGTGGGTTGATGGTGTGAGAGTGTGAATTGATGGTGTGAGAGTGTGGGTTGATGGTGTGAGAGTGTGGGATGATGGTGTGAGAGTGTGGGTTGATGGTGTAAGAGTGTGGGATGAGTGTGTGAGAGTGTGGGTTGATGGTGTGAGAGTGTGCTTTGATGGTGTGAGAGTGGGCATGCGTGGGATGATGGTGTCAGAGTGGACATGCGTGGGATGATGGTGTGAGAGTGTGGGATGATGGTGTGAAAGTGTGGGTTGATGGTGTGAGAGTAGGCATGCGTGGGATGATGGTGTGAGAGTGTGGAATGATGGTGTGAGAGTGTGGGTTGATGGTGTGAGAGTGTGGGTTGATGGTGTGAGAGTGTGGGATGATTGTGTGAGAGTGTGGGTTGATGGTGTGAGAGTGTGGGTTGATGTTGTCAGAGTGGGCATGCATGGGATGACGGTGTCAGAGTGGGCATGCGTGGGATGATGGTGTGAGAGTGTGGGATGATGGTGTGAGAGTTGGCATGCGTGGGATGATGGTGTGAGAGTGTGGGTTGATGGTGTGAGAGTGTGGGTTGATGGTGTGAGAGTGTGGGTTGATGGTGTGAGAGTGGGCATGCGTGGGATGATGGTGTGAGAGTGTGGGATGATGGTGTGAGAGTGTGGGATGATGGTGTGAGAGTGTGGGATTATGGTGTGAGAGTGTGGGATGATGGTATGAGAGTGTTGGATGATGGTGTGAGAGTGTGGTATTATGGTGTGAGAGTGTGGGATGATGGTGTGAGAGTGTGGGATGATGATGTGAGAGTGTGCATGCGTGGGTTGATTGTGTGAGAGTGTACATGCGTGGGATGATGGTGTGAGAGTGTGGGATGATGGTATGAGAGTGTGGGATTATGGTGTGAGAGTGTGGGATGATGGTGTGAGAGTGTGCATGCGTGGGTTGATTGTGTGAGAGTGTACATGCGTGGGATGATGGTGTGAGAGTGGACATGCGTGGGATGATAGTTTGAGAGTGGGCATGCGTGGGATGATGGTGCGAGAGTGGGCATGCGTGGGTTGATTGTGTGAGAGTGTACATGGGTGGGATGATGGTGTGAGAGTGGACATGCGTGAGATGATGGTGTGAGAGTGGGCATGCGTGGGATGATGTTGCGAGAGTGGGCATGCATGGGATGATGGTGTGAGAGTGGGAATGCGTGGGATAATGGTGTGAGAGTGGGCATGCGTGGGTTGATGTTGCGAGAGTGGGCATGCGTGGGATGATGGTGCGAGAGTGGGAATGCGTGGAATGATGGTGCGAGAGTGTGCATGTGTGGGATGATGGTGAGAGAGTGGGCATCCGTGGGATGATGGTGCGAGAGTGGGCATGCATGGGTTGATGGTGCGAGAGTGTGCATGCGTGGAATGATGGTGCGAGAGTGGGCATGTGTGGGTTGATGGTGCGAGAGTGGGCATGCGTGGGTTGATGGTGCGAGAGTGTGCATGAGTGGGATGATGGTGCGAGAGTGGGCATGTGTGGGTTGATGGTGCGAGAGTGGGCATGCGTTGGTTGATGGTGCGAGAGTGGGCATGCGTGGGATGATGGTGCGAGAGTGGGCATGTGTTAGTTGATGGTGCGAGAGTGGGCATGCGTGTGTTGATGGTGTGAGAGTGGGCATGCGTGGGATGATGGTGTGAGAGTGTGGGAGGATGGTTTGAGAGTGTGGGATAATGGTGTGAGAGTGTGGGTTGATGGTGTGAGAGTACGGGTTGATGGTGTGAGAGTGGGCATGCGTGGGATGATAGTGTGAGAGTGTGGGATGATGGTGTGAGAGTGTGGGTTGATGGTGTGAGAGTGTGGGTTGATGGTGTGAGAGTGTGGGATGATGGTGTGAGAGTGTGGGTTGATGGTGTGAGAGTGTGGGATGATGGTGTGAGAGTGTGGGATGATGGTGTGAGAGTGTGGGTTGATGGTGTGAGAGTGTGGGATGAAGGTGTAAGAGTGTGGAATGATGCTGTGAGAGTGTGGGTTAATGGTGTGAGAGTGTGGGTTGATGGTGTGAGAGTGTGGGATGATGGTGTAAGAGTGTGGGATGATGGTGTGAGAGTGTGGGTTGATGGTGTGAGAGTGTGGGATGATGGTGTGAGAGTGGGCATGCGTGGGATGATGGTGTGAGAGTAGGCATGCGTGGGATGATGGTGTGAGAGTGTGGGATGATGGTGTGAGAGTGGGCATGCGTGGGATGATGGTGTGAAAGTGTGGGATGATGGTGTGATAGTGTGGGTTGATGCTGTAAGAGTGTGGGATGATGGTGTGAGAGTGGGCATGCGTGGAATGAAGGTGTGAGAGTGTGGGATGATGGTGTGAGAGTGTGGGTTGATGGTGTGAGAGTGGGCTTGCGTGGGATGATGGTGTGAGAGTGTGGGATGGTGGTGTGAGAGTATGGGTTGATGGTATGAGACTGGGCATGCGTGGGTTGATGGTGTGAGAGTGGGCATGCGTGGGTTGATGGTGTGAGAGTGGTCATGCGTGGGATGATGGTCTGAGAGTGTGGGATGATGGTGTGAGAGTGTGGGATGATGGTGTGAGAGTGTGGGTTGATGGTGTGAGAGTGTGGGTTGATGGTGTGAGAGTGTGAATTGATGGTGTGAGAGTGTGGGTTGATGGTGTGAGAGTGTGGGATGATGGTGTGAGAGTGTGGGTTGATGGTGTAAGAGTGTGGGATGAGTGTGTGAGAGTGTGGGTTGATGGTGTGAGAGTGTGCTTTGATGGTGTGAGAGTGGGCATGCGTGGGATGATGGTGTCAGAGTGGACAGGCGTGGGATGATGGTGTGAGAGTGTGGGATGATGGTGTGAAAGTGTGGGTTGATGGTGTGAGAGTAGGCATGCGTGGGATGATGGTGTGAGAGTGTGGGATGATGGTGTGAGAGTGTGGGTTGATGGTGTGAGAGTGTGGGTTGATGGTGTGAGAGTGTGGGTTGATGGTGTGAGAGTGGGCATGCGTGGGATGATGGTGTGAGAGTGTGGGATGATGGTGTAAGAGTGTGGGATGATGGTATGAGAGTGTGGGATTATGGTGTGAGAGTGTGGGATGATGGTGTAAGAGTGTGGGATGATGGTGTGAGAGTGTGGGATTATGGTGTGAGAGTGTGGGATGATGGTGTGAGAGTGTGGGATGATGGTGTGAGAGTGTGGGATTATGGTGTGAGAAGGTGGGATGATGGTGTGAGAGTGTGGGATGATGATGTGAGAGTGTGCATGCGTGGTTTGATTGTGTGAGATTGTACATGCGTGGGATGATGGTGTGAGAGTGGACATGCGTCGGATCATATTTTGAGAGTGGGCATGCGTGGGATAATGGTGCGAGAGTGGGCATGCGTGGGATGATGGTGTGAGAGTGTGGGATGATGGTGTGAGAGTGTGCATGCGTGGGTTGATTGTGTGAGAGTGTACATGGGTGGGATGATGGTGTGAGAGTGGACATGCGTGGGATGATGGTGTGAGAGTGGGCATGCGTGGGATGATGGTACGAGAGTGGGCATGCATGGAATGATGGTGTGAGAGTGGGCATGCGTGGGATAATGGTGTGAGAGGGAGCATGCGTGGGATGATGGTGCGAGATTGGGCATGCGTGGGATTATGGTGCGAGAGTAGGCATGCGTGGAATGATGGTGCGAGAGTGGGCATGTGTGGGAGGATGGTGCGAGAGTGGGCATGCGTTGGTTGATGGTGCGAGAGTGGGCATGCGTAGGATGATGGTGCGAGAGTGGGCATGTGTTAGTTGATTGTGCGAGAGTGGGCATGCGTGGGTTGATGGTGTGAGAGTGGGCATGCGTGGGATGATGGTGTGAGAGTGTGGGAGGATGGTGTGAGAGTGTGGGATAATGGTGTGAGAGTGTGGGTTTATGGTGTGAGAGTACGGGTTGATGGTGTGAGAGTGGGCATGCGTGGGATGATGGTGTGAGAGTGTGGGATGATGGTGTGAGAGTGGGCATGCGTGGGATGATGGTGTGAGAGTGTGGGATGATGGTGTGAGAGTGTGGGTTGATGGTGTGAGAGTGTGGGTTGATGGTGTGAGAGCGTGGGATGATGGTGTGAGAGTGTGGGTTGATGGTGTGAGAGTGTGGGATGATGGTGTGAGAGTGTGGGATGATGGTGTAAGAGTGTGGGTTAATGGTGTGAGAGTGTGGGTTGAAGGTGTGAGAGTGTGGGATGATGGTGTGATAGTGTGGGTTGATGGTGTGAGAGTGTGGGTTGATGGTGTGAGAGTGTGGGATGATGGTGTAAGAGTGTGGGATGATGGTGTGAGAGTGTGGGTTGATGGTGTGAGAGTGTGGGATGATGGTGTGTGATTGGGCATGCGTGGGATGATGGTGTGAGAGTAGGCATGCGTGGGATGATGGTGTGAGAGTGTGGGATGATGGTGTGAGAGTGGGCATGCGTGGGATGATGGTGTGAGAGTGTGGGATGATGGTGTGAGAGTGTGGGTTGATGCTGTGAGAGTGTGGGATGATGGTGTGAGAGTGGGCATGCGTGGGATAATGGTGTGAGAGTGGGCATGCGTGGAATGAAGGTGTGAGAGTGTGGGATGATGGTGTGAGAGTGTGGGTTGATGGTGTGAGAGTGGGCTTGCGTGGGATGATGGTGTGAGAGTGTGGGATGATGGTGTGAGAGTATGGGTTGATGGTGTGAGACTGGGCATGCGTGGGTTGATGGTGTGAGAGTGGGCATGCGTGGGTTGATGGTGTGAGAGTGGTCATGCGTGGGATGATGGTCTGAGAGTGTGGGATTATGGTGTGAGAGTGTGGGATGATGGTGTGAGAGTGTGGGTTGATGGTGTGAGAGTGTGGGTTGATGGTGTGAGAGTGTGAATTGATGGTGTGAGAGTGTGGGTTGATGGTGTGAGAGTGTGGGATGATGGTGTGAGAGTGTGGGTTGATGGTGTGAGAGTGTGGGATGAGTGTGTGAGAGTGTGGGTTGATGGTGTGAGAGTGTGGTTTGATGGTGTGAGAGTGGGCATGCGTGGGATGATGGTGTCAGAGTGGGCATGCGTGGGATGATGGTGTGAGAGTGTGGGATGATGGTGTGAGAGTGTGGGTTGATGGTGTGAGAGTGGGCATGCGTGGGATGATGGTGTGAGAGTATGGGATGATGGTGTGAGAGTGTGGGTTGATGGTGTGAGAGTGTGGGTTGATGGTGTGAGAGTGTGGGTTTATGGTGTGAGAGTGGGCATGCGTGGGATGATGGTGTGAGAGTGTGGGATGATGGTGTGAGAGTGTGGGATGATGGTATGAGAGTGTGGGATTATGGTGTGAGAGTGTGGGATGATGGTGTGAGAGTGTGGGATGATGGTGTGAGAGTGTGGGATTATGGTGTGAGAGTGTGGGATGATGGTGTGAGAGTGTGGG